>CAHIKZ030000491.1:930000-1027500 GCA_903632075.3 Acanthosepion pharaonis
TGTATGTATATATATTTATATAGTTTAGATATATGATTGCATATGTATGTGTATATTAACCACTAATATTATCAATATATATATATATATATATATATATATATATATATATATATATATATATATATATATATATCCGATTTATTTCTTATTTTTTTATTACTTTAAACGTTATTCTTAAAGGATACGTGTATTTAAAATAGACGCCTCGTTTTCTTTTTTTAACTTCAAAGCATAAGTCTATCAACTTTAAAACCCAAGAAAAATGAATAAAGAAAATGACCTCTTCGGTCGACCGCTGTAAATGAGGAACAGATAACGTTTCAGGAGTGAAGTAGTGAAAAAAATGGTCACCTTTAGAAAGGAAGTAATGCTGGTTTCTCCTACAAAGGGGACGCAGGTTTGTACCCGGCCGAAGAGCACATTTTCTTTATTCAGTTTCCGCCAATGTGAAAGCCTATAGAGGTAGTAATATACACTGTTTAAAATAAAATAAAACGAGGCGTCTATTTAAGACACGAGTATCCACTAAAAATAACGTTCGAGTTAATAATATATATATATCGCTAATATATTTGTACACAGACACACACATAAAACGTATATATATATATATATATATATATATATATATATATATATATATATATATATAAGCAAATATATGGATATAGATCCGACAGCGTCGCCCACGTGACGACACCGTGACCATGTTTCAGTTATCTGTTTGTTTTTATGCCCATCGTCTTTGTCATGTTGAATTGATAATGTTAATTATATTTTATGAATATGTCCTGAAGATGGTTTATTAGACCGAAACGTCCAACGTTGACATTATATTAATATTAAAACAGCATAATTGCATATAAGGATTTTTTTGTTTTTTTTCGTATATTTTTTTCATATATATATATATATATATATATATATATATATATATATATGAAGAAATATACTCTTAAGTTGTAGTATATTTATGGGATAAAGTGCTCAATATCAGAGACAGAGCGTGTGTAAATATAAAAGTGAACATCTAGCATGAAACCGCCTGTCATCTCTAAGTGTTGACTTCAATGTCCACTTATATATATATATACCTTAAGAAAGAGAAAGAATAGATGGTGTTAGAATCCACAGTTCTTAGAATTTACTTTTTTAAAAGTGCTCAATACAAACATAGAGCAAAATATAATATTATTAAGATATTTCTATTATAATAGATTACAATAAAACCATTTTTACATCGCTACACAAAAACTTTCATGTTTCTCATCAGGTGATGGTAGATAACATAATGCAAATGATTAACTGGAGAAATTCGAAAACAAATCCTTACCTCTTTTGAAAGTTCAAAAGTGTGGTGGGGTACCTAAGGTCAGAATTAAAAAATATACTTGTAGGTATGTCTGGATTCACCAATTAAAGTCAGATCTATGCTCAAATAGAAAAATGAAAAATAAGGTTTTTTTCCACCCACTGACTTTATTAAGTAGGTGGCACCTGTTGCGGATCGAATTCACTGTTCAGTCGTAATTTAACTAGCGAGATAACCTTGTTAATCATTACACCACGTCGAAGTGCTCAACAAATTTATATATATATATATATATATATATATATATATATATATATATATATATATATATAAATTTATTGAGCTTAATAATAATAATAATAATAATATATATATATATATTATAATAATATTAAGCGATTGAATGACAAAGAAAAAAGTGGCTAAGACGTTTTGTTCCGTATAAGGACTTCATCAGACTAGTCGGTTATAATTATGTACCGTACGGGAGTGAAGATATAGAAATGGTAAATTTTAAATTTTTGTGGACATTTTTTTTTTTTTTTTTTTTTTTTTTTTGTGCGACATGTTTTTTGGTAGCTAATCTCATTCTGTTTCTCTCCGCTTTTGTTTTCGTTTTAAACTCCTTTTTTTTTTCGACAAATGTCTCATATTGCGAGAACAAAAGATCTGCTAAGAAAGGTAAAATATAGCAAGAACCTGGGCGCAAATTTACAGTGGATGATTTAGCAAATAATGCAATATATTTCCGCCTTACTAAATTCCTTTCTCTTTTAAATAAGTAGTATTTTTAAAATTGAAATGAATCCAGACTCTTTGCGTTGAGTCTGTTGTTTTGTAAAACATCTCTTTTTTTTTTCTTTTAATCTTTTATTTATTCCATGTGACACTCATTACAGGCTATAAAGAGTGCCAGAGAAAAGCAATGATAACAAAGTTGCAATATGAGCTCTGGTAAAAACATGCAATGATATCAGCAAAATTGCAATATGAGCACTGGTAAAAATGGTTGCTGAAGACATTAGGTTTATAATACCCAGAAATTCATACCCAGGATACATGGTACAGTGGATAAAGGCGTTGGTTAGATCCAGTGACAGGACCCAAAGAGTGTGAGTTCAATACCCAGTTAAGTGGTCAACTTTCAGAGGGAAATTAGCAGGAGATAATTGATAACTGACATCCATCAAACATGGCACGTGGAACTAGAACAGTGAACGAAATAAAGGGTTCAGTTCGAAATTCCAACCACCTGAAGAAGGCCGGAGAATACAACGACGTTGTGATAAATATGGCGACAAAGATGAGGACAATAATCCGAATAATGTAAATAATGCTATAGTATAAATTCTTGTTTTAGTTTATCTTTATTTTAATCTGTATTAATTAAATCTCTGATTGTTTGAGTAGCTGCAACAAATGTTATGTTAAACTAATATTAATTTTTATGAATTGTAGTTGTGATAGAATTGGTAATGTAATGTATTTCGTTTCATTAAGTTTGTTTATATCATTCATTCTTTTATTTCTGTTTCGCGTGGAATATTAAATAATAAATGTATTGGAGTTTCTCCTGAACACATAAGTATTGAGGGCCACAAATTCTGAATGTTCATAAAGAAAATTCCATAATTATTTTGGGTTTTATCTGGGGAGAATAGAAATTTATGAGGTCATTTTTATTTGTAGATTTTCGACAGACACTTAGTTTTAGACCATCATCAGTATAGTTTAACATGATATCGAGGAAAGGTAATAGACTGTTTTTGTTTCCTAAGTAAAGTCTATTGTACATTCGACTTTAATTTATCTAATACCAGGTGTTATTTTTTCCGGGTGATATTAATAAAACATCATCAATATATCAGAAATAGGTTGATTGTTTAAGCAAAATACTTTGAAAGAGACCAGAGGTGATCCCATTGTTAATCCGAATTTTTCCTTATGAAATCCATTATTAAAAGTGAAATAACAGGTGTCTTTGATTTTTTTTTCTATTCGTTGCTTGGTTGATTTTGTTTAGTGGCATATCAACTTCTGAGTTATTTAATGTCGAAATCTAAATATTTTGAATATAATTTTATAGATTCAACTAAATATATACTATAAATAGGTATCGTTGATAATTTTATTATAAATAGGTATTATTGATGCTTTTGCTATAAATATGTATTGTTGGTATTTTTTATATAAAAATGTAATTTTTATACTTTTATAATGTTTTGTTTTTGTTTGGGGGGTCTTCACTATTTGACCATAGCTGGGACCCTAACAGATGCTACCACCCGAGTCAATGTGGATCTCGGAACAACAGCAATTAAGAGGTGGTTCCATGCTCCCCAAAACCTACAATCATCAATGTAGCTTATCGTCATATCAAGGAATATTTTCTATTAGTAAAACGTGGTATTTTTTTTTATTTAAACATTTGCTAAAAGGAACTTGATATCTGAACTACCCACTAGTTTATCGGTCGTATTTATTCCAAAAGATAAGGGGAATAAATATGATAGACCTATGGCTAGTTTAGATGTCAAATCACTTTATACCAGCATTAATTATTGTTATGGTCCGGTTCCTTGTACCACGGTGATAGTCCAAGGTAGAACCAATAAAGAAGAACTCGAACACGGATATGGAATAACACAGATATTATTACAAACAGGAATATATACAGAGAAGTAAAAAGTGTTAGTACGAACAATCAGATTTATTAGTAATTGTCTGAACGCGACTCTGTTTCGGACTGCCTCTGATTCGACTGACTGACTTGCTCACTCTGACTGACTGACATACTCCTGACGGCCTTCTGACGGACCTCACTCCAGACTTCAGACTGAACTCTCTGCTTCCTCTTGAGGCGCAGTATTTATTACGTATGGAATACCCCATTATGTTATTATGGGTAAGGTCCCATACAATTATTTACATTATTTATATTCGGACCATTGTCCCCATCTTTGTTGCTGTTATCACAACGTTTCGGCCGTTGTACCCTCTGGTCTTCCTCAGGTATATATCTATGTGGGTAACCTACAGAGTATTCTGAACTAAACACATTATTTCATCTACTGGGGTAGATTATTCTCGTTCCGCTGATCATGTGTCGGAATATTGTCTAGTTCTTATTTTACTTTATACTGTTCAGTTATTTCCCGCCAGTTTCCCCTGAGTGAAAGTACACACTGCTCGATCCAGGGATTGAACTCATATCTAACATATAACCAAATTCGTAAACCAACGTTTTTATTCATAATGGCATCGTCCCGTTGGTCCTTCGGGACAATTGCCGTATATAATTGGTGTGAATAATGATAAATCCTCATCCCAAAAAGTAAAACACAAAACTACCAACATTATAACTGTTTTTTTTAAGCGCTTGGTTAAATAGTTTGAGAGCTGCGCAATTTCTCCCAGAAAATAGCTTACTACGTCCATTGTGTTCCCAATGATAATGACTAATAGGCTGTGATCCAAGTGTCCAGGGATTTGAATGGATGTAAATTTTTACAACGACAGGAACTTAATGAGACAGTCATTCGTACGCATATTCATGACAAATGTCATTTTACATTACTATTATCTTTAGTAAGATACAAAAAAAATCATATGGTTTATTATCGGGAAGCTCCAATATCTGCATTGGATGTTGTGGGACAACATGAGGAGGCATTAATTTCGGATCGATTTTTGTATATCCATCCTCTACATACACAAGAGCACGCCAAGGGTTGAAAGATACGTTCACAAGCATTCAATGTTGTCATGAACGAATACAAAAATCAACTCGAGAAATATATAACTTAATGTGTATAAGCATAGTGTTGCTACTCACACGCAGTGAGTTTTAGGTCTTCTAAACTAAGACAAAAGCACACCTGAACACATATAAACACAAACATACACAGATTCACCCTAGCATATATTTAAACAATATTATTTACTAACTATTGTCCTCATCTTTATTGTTATTATCTCAACATTTCTGCTGCGAAATGACAGTAAAGACAACCTGGTGCAGCAGCAGTAGAAAAGAGAAGCCTCGGTGAATGCAATTAAACGTGAGCAACAGACTCTGTAGCAGGTAATTTAGGTTTAAGGCACCAAATTCTATACTCAGCATTGTCCCAGGGGACAACAGATTGAGACGTTGGTTCGTAAATTTGGTGACATTGTAATAATGATGATTCCTCATCCCAAACATTCAAGCAGAAATAATAAATACAGCCAAGATCAAGTTGGAAAATATCCATCCTGGACGTCATTATTTCGGCCAGCCCTTTTATATGATATTCAGGACATTTCCTTCAGTCGCTACATTTAGCCTAAGGACATTCTTGGAGAAAACATTTCATTTGAATACTTAATAAGAGATGTGCTTGGAACAAGTATGTCTGAGTGTAATTTTGTCACAGAAAGCATAATCGTCTCTACCTGTATAGTTTAAATCTAAAAGGATCTATCTATCTATATATCTATTGATATCCATAAATATATATATATATATATTATAAATTAATTGATTTAAAATATGGTTATTTTCGCTACACAGTTCCAACCATGTTTCAAAAATAGAAGCTAAAACCCTAATTTAATTTTGCAATTACTGTTCTTTCTTTTTATTTATATACATACTCTTGCTCCTAAATAAGCTTGAAGATGAAATGGAACTAATGCTTTTAATTTAATTGCAAAATTAAATTAGGGTTTTTAGCTTCTATTTTTTGAAACATGGTTGAACTGTGTAGCGAAAATAACCATATTTTAAATCAATTAATTTATAATATTAATGCTCTGTAAATTTACATTGAGCACTATTTTGTAAAAATAAAATATCTATAAGAACACCGGATTTTATATCTTACTGTTCTTTCTTTTTATTTATATACATATATATATATATATATATATATGTGTGTGTGTGTGTGTGTGTGTGTGTGTGTGTGTGTGTGTGTGTTATTTAGGCAGCAATCCTTCTTTCATGCACATTTCATTGTAAACAACAGACGAGGTGCTTTGATTTAGTTTTTTATACAATTTCTCATGCGATCTAATAATTTTTTTTTCTTTTCACATGATAAATTATATAAAAACTGTCCGAATGTTCTTTTTATCCGAGCGCTTTCGGCTATACATTTAGCCATTTTCAAGGGTGAAATATTTTAACTGTTAAATAAGAAATAGTTTGTTGCATGGATGTTTTCATTTTTCAAAACACGTTCAAGATATTGTGTCTATGTTCATAGTTGATATTACTGCCGTGTTGATTGTTTTTTGTTTTTATTAATAAGGCTTCCATTATTTTTATCTTTTTTGCATGTAGATGATGCTATTATATTAGTGTTGTCAACAAGTACGTTACGAATAGAGTTCGGTAGGTCCCCATGAATATTTAAATGAGATCTAATTGAGCTATTGTCAGAATGGTGTAGAGTTAGTCTGCGTGTCAAACATGTTGTAGTGTGGCCTATATAATTATTTACGAATTTTGATTGATCAGGAATAAAATTCCTGAATGGGCATTTAAATTCGTAAATAATATTTGCCCTATTTAATTTTGTTTTAAGAGGTGAATTATTATTTTTAACTATAAGGTTAGAGGTTTCAAATTTTTGTAATAAATAATTAATCTAATTTTTCTTGCTATAGTCAACTGGTGTTGTGCATTTTTTATAATGTTCTTCATTCCACATTCACCTTGTTTATATATATATATATATATATATATATATATATATATATATATATATGCGAGCGCGCGTGTGTGTGTGAGAGAGAGAGAGAGAGGGAGAGAGAGAGAGAGAGAATGAGGTGGTGGACAATTCTCTACCCTGTCAATAAACCTCGCCCGGACAAATTCTGATTTTTGATGAGTTGGTGAGAGGTAGGGGTGTTGATTTTCAGGATCCTCATATGTATACGTTTCATCAATGATCATTTTGATCAATGAATTCTGTCACAGCAGACTAGTGATAAAACTGATGGCGGCCAATAATGACAAAATTTCGAAACTCGTATGCCTACTAGTTTGTTTATTGCTAGATTTATAGTTATAAAACACTGAAATTATTACACCATCTGCCCAAATACAAATGTATAGATATAGATAGACATAAATATTGAAAACCCCGAGTAGACTGAGCTTAAAGAAAAAACGACAGAGAGATCTACATTTAAGCTTGAGAAAAAGAGATCGATACTGGAATGATTTTTAATGCTGATTACCGAAGAACAAAAGATGAAAGACAAAGAGATACAAGAATACAGCTTGAATATCATAAACATTCGAAGAGAATAAATAATGGCGATGCTTTATTCATCAGAGAAAAAGATATCAAAATATTTGAAAGCGATGTCACAATAATGTCAGAAAGAAAAAATATGGACGATGGAGAGAAAGTAAAGATTGTTGATGTCGGTTAATTTTCGGAAGTTCCATTAGGAAATTTAAGAATAGAAAAAGGGGGTACATTAAAATATAATGCTGTCCAGTTTAAAATCCCTAAAGGGGGAAAAAATATATCAACTCCTTGAGTTTGGAGTTGAGGGTTAAAATAAAGAAAGTAAAACAAAATGATGGAGTTGGAAAGGTGGGGGTCATAATGTGAGAAGGAAGGAAGGAAGGAAGGAAGGAAGGAAGGAAGGAAGGAAGGAAGGAAGGAAGGAAAAGGAAAAGGAAGGAAGGAAGGAAGGAATGGGAAGGAAGGAAGGGAAAGGAAGGAAGGAAGGAAGGAAGGAAGGAAGGAAGGAAGGAAGGAAGGAAGGAAGGAAGGAAGGAAGGAAAGGGAAGGGAAGGAAGGAAGGAAGGAAAAGAAGGAAGGAAGAAAGGAAGGAAAGAAAAGGAAAAAAGAAGGAAGGAAGAGAGAGAGAGAAGGAGGATGGGAAGGAAGCGGAGGATATAAGGAAGTGAGCAAGTAGGTATATTAGAAGCAAATTCAAAGATGTATATGTCAGAATGGGAAATCGTAGAAAAGAAGGAAATATATTTGGTGGTAAACGTGGTAAAAGAAACAAAAAGAAAGGTGAAGATAAAAGCGAAGATGTGAATAGAAAGAAAGGGAAAAATGAAGAAAAAGAAAAGAGAGACAAACGACAATTATAAAGTCAGAAGAAAAAGAAAAAGGAAAGAAGAAAACAAGAAAGAAATAGAGAATGAGAAGTAAGGAGAAAGAATTAAAAAAAACAAGAAAACTTCATGAATATATCTGAAAAATTATGAGTAGAAATTCTGAAGAGAACATTTTTGATTGAAACTTCAAATAGAAACGATGGAAAGAAGAGTAAAATTGTGATTGGTAAATAAAGGAAGAAAAGAGAACGTTTCAGGAGAGAGAGGGAGAGAGAGAGAGAGAGAAGAACGAAAAGAAAGAAAGACAAGTGAAGTCGTGAAAAAAAAAGGAAGTAATGGAAAAGAGAACTTGAAATGGAAGAAGAATAAGAAATAAAACAGAAATATAAGAAAACGTGAAAGAATCGTGAAAGACAAAGGAAGGAATAAGAAAAACGAGAGACTTCGTTCTGAAAAATAAAAGAACGAAAACAAAACAAAAAAAAACAACAAAGTAGAATTAAAAACCGGTTTGAGAGCAATCATTTTTTTTTCGAAACAAAGACATTTGAAAACAAAATGAAGAAAAATTCAAAATTTTTAAAAATGAAGAAAAAATATAAGAGATTATTCCTGAAAATGAGAAAATGGATCAAACCGAATCACCTCGAGACAAATTTCGGCAAGGCACCGCAAACAATGGAATTCTTACTTAATGCAAAAAAAAAATGCACCCACCATATAATAATAATAATAATAATAATAATAATAATAATTGTAAAATACCTGAGAAAATATCTTGCAAACAAATTGATGAGATTGTAGTAATGAGACCAGCATAGAATTTATGGAAATATCACTCAGTCTGTATATCAAAAACTTCTTAAAAACCTATACTCTGCCCCGAGGCTTTTAATTCAGGCTTGGTGGATAACAGAACCACAACTGCAAACAACAACAACAACAACAACAATAATAATAATAATAATAATAATAATAATAAAGGAACGTAATTATCGTACTAAAATTATAAATCCTGAAATACGATTTCCAATCTTAATATCGTTAGCTAAATTGATTTAGCATTGATTGCGGGGTTTCCAATGTCTCACCATTAAGGTCCATCTATTTCGTCTGTATATATCTATTTCTGTCAGTTAATAGCAAAATGATGTTCATCATTTTTGTTGGTGATCATAATATCGAAGATGTAAGCGAATAGTTTTTTTTCAAAAAGCAATTCCTAATTCTACATGTTCTTTTAGAATACAAATCTTTGCATTCTCGTACAGATCTAAAATATCCGAGAAAATAATAATATTAATAATAATAATAATAATAATAATAATAATAATAATAATTGAAATTCAGAAGATGTGACATCCGAAATCTCAGAATAAATGAAAATTTAGATATGCCATCTCAAAAACTCAGACAATCCCAATTGCTCGTGGTGCATCAGAAACCATAGCAAATAAATATGAAAAATTGTTTCTCGATTCTCTTGTGTACAGAGTTTGGCTGAAATGCAAAAGATTTCACTCATGGGAACTTCCCACTTCTTTCGAAAAGATTCATCAATGTGACAGGTTATGGACCTATACCACTGGAATTTGCATGCAACTTCTCATATATTCACAGAACCCTACGCATTTTACAATAATTTCTTTTTTCATAATTATTCTATGAGTTTACTGAATTTTACACCTGATATAATTCTAGTTTTTCAGATTCTCTGTGCACACATTTTGACCGTACATAAATTCTATGTGTATGCATACACAGTCATATTTTAACGAAAGTTTAAACTAATATCCACAATCATACGACATCAGACAATTAAGAAAAATTGTACAAACAATTGTGATCTGTTACCAACAGTCTTTGGAGGTTTCAGATTGAAACATGGAGTCAACTCATAAAACAAACAGATTCAAAAAATAATATTAATTTTAATTTTTTGTTTTATATTTTTTTAGTAAAGCTCCAAACGTTTGCACTATTGACTGCAAGATCAATTTTCCTACCCAGTCATGTCTACTCTAGTACTTCTTCTGATCATATTCCTTTACCATATGATCGATGATTTCATAATTGTTCTACACAAACAACATTCACAATTCTGTTAATTTTTGCCTGTTTGCGTTTTAATATAATTTATTTCAATATAATCTACCGCCATTAATAGAGATTTCGTTTTTTGTTTTTTTTGTTTTTTATTTAGATGTCCTCTGGCCAACCATATCATCGCGTTTGCAATACCTTTTGTCTTCGTGGAGATTGGTGGTGTGCTAATTTTTTAGGCTTTCTGTTTTTGGCTTCTCGTCTTGGAATTTTCTAAACAAACATCTGTCTTCTTGTCATTGCTGAAGCATCTTTATTATTATTATTATTATTATTATTATTATTATTATTTCTGTTCTATACACATTTTCTTCCGGGTCCCAACCAAAGACTTAAGGTCAGAAATGGCTTCATGACATTTTCTGCTGATCATTTTTGTTTAAAAAAAGAATTGAGTACAATTTTTGTATTTCTTTAATGTATAATCTAGCAGGAATCCCTTTAATGAGTCTATCCAAATCTTTTCCAGTCAAGCCGAGGGCTCCAACTACAACTGGAATTATTTTTTTAGATTTCCACTTCAATATCCTTGTATTTTGATATTTTTGAAGATAAAAAAATACTTTACAATCTACAGCAACTATCATGTGAGTAAGAAAGCATATTCTCTGTGGTTTTGATCACGCTGTTTCGGCGATTAGCTTTGATTGTTCTGCCTGTAAAGTTCCATAAAATTGTTACAGGTCCTAATCTCTGTAACCGGGGCTGGGTGGGGATTATACCAATTTCTTGCAGTTTCCTTCCAGTAACAGTTGCAGATATATTGGATCGGATTTCCTACATTTTTCAACCGATTTCAACAAAACTTCACAGGACTACGTAAAATTACCTTGCGGTGATTCTGACAGCGCCAAAAATTGGAAAAACACAATTATTTTTGCACGAAATCAATTTGAAAACATGATTAAGAGGCATCGCTGTCGTGAATGAAAGGGGGACAACTCATATCGAGTTATACTTATTATAAAACCCAGGTTGTTTGTGAGTGTGTGTCTGTGTTCGTTTATATATGGGATCGGATTTCCTACATTTTTCAACCGATTTCAACAAAACTTCCCCTCTTTTTTTCTTTTTTTTTGCAGGTAGTGTTTCTTATTGTCTTGCATACTTTTTTCTTTATTTTCACATTCAGAAGGCTTTAAAAATTCCATTTACAAGACAATTGTTTATTATAAAATTCTATTCAATCGGAGACTCATAACGATTGAAAACAATGCTTTTGTTTGAGTTTGGGTTTGACCAATTCGTAAAAAAAAAAAACCCTAAAAACAAAAAAGAACTAATTAAGACATGCGTGTCCGTCAACCTTAAACAATAATCTTTGTCAATTTTATTTTTCAGTCTTTATGATGGTCGATACTTGATCTATCTCTTACTGTTACATCCCCGGGCAACGCCGGACTCTACTGCTAGTTTATTATATATCATTTATATTCAGATGGTGCTAACACTATGCAACCTGATACAAGATGGTCAATTTATTATTATTATTATTATTATTATTATTATTATTATTATTATTATTAAGAATTAGCAACTTTATGAACATCGTTCCAATTTCGATAAAGCAAAATCTTCGTTCTTCTTAACTTAATTATAAACTGTAATATTAGTAGCAATATGAATATCAACATTAATAAATGGCAGATATAATACAAACTATCAGTATTTACATTATTTACACCCATCCTAATCTTATCTGCTTCTGCTGCCTGTGTCCAGGGATATCTCGTCTAGTTCTCATTTATTAGAGAACTTCAGGCCTTAAAACTAAACTGACTGCTGATGAATGCTGCTTTGACTTTCCACTCCTGACTTCACTCACTCAGGCTTCGCTTTTTTATTGCAGCTGCTTCTGCTGAAACCTTGCTGTCACTTCTCTTTATTTATATTCACACAGAAACAATACGAACTCATTTACTACTACAATAACTACCACTTCCAAAGCTCAATTACTATCAAAGTATCTATTCTCTTAAATAGATAATCGTAGACATCTTCAATATAAGATTGTCCAGATTATTTCATTGCTGAAGTCTGTGGAGGTACTAGGGAAATTATTGGAAAGTTAATGAAACTTGTTCCACAAAAATAACCGCCATCATTTAGTGGAAGCAGGTATGACCTAAAGATAAGTATTAAGGTAAATAAGAATATATATTTAATTATATTATAATTTAATAGCTATTAGCAGAGTACATGAAACAATATATCCTCATTTTGAAATACTGATTACATCCAAACATAAGCTAGATAAATATTTAATAAAATATCCATATTAAGACAGGGGGCGGGGGCTTTTTTGAAAAGAACACGAGAAAAAAAACCTCAAATAATACGAAACTGATAATTATTTATTGATATTATTTACATTATTCGGACTGTTATCCTCATCTTCATTGCCATATTCACAACGTTCTGGCCATTGTACGCTCCGGCCTTCTTCAGATGATTGGAATTTCGAAGCAAATCCTTTGTTTCGTCCACCAGGGTAGATTGTTCTAGTTTCACGTGCCATGCCTCTTCTGAGTGTCTAAGTTATTTCCCTTATTTTCCCTCCAAGTTTTTTGGTTTACCACTGCTGTGGCCTGGTATTGAACTGTTTGGGTCTAGTCAATGGCTCTAGCCAACGACTTTATCCACTGGATCATGTGTCCTTGTGTAGCTAAACACGTTGGTTAGATAAGGTGACTAGACCCAAAGATTTGTTAGTTCAATACCAGGCTACTGCAGTGGTGAACCAAAAAACTTGGAGAGTTGAGTTAAAAAGAAATTAATTAATTAACTGAGACATCCGGAAGAGACATGGCACGTGGAACTAGAACAGTCTACTCCGATGGACAAAATAAAGAGTTCGTTTCAAAAATTCCATTCATCTGAAGAAGACCACAGCGTACAACGACCGAAACGTTGTGAATATGTCAATGAAGATGTGGATAACAGTCCGAATACTGTAAATAAAATTAAATAATTATAATACCTCATCTTGGAGATATAGACAGATATTGATTTATTATTATTTATAAAGATTTACAGACCAGAACTGGGGGGGGGGGATAGATGAAACTGAAAACGCTTCGCTATTGAAAACTGGCCAATTAAACAGTTACCGAATGTAATGAAATCTAAAACAAGTGGAAATCAATTCTAACCAAAAGAAAATATATGGAATGAAAAAGGATTACAATTGAACAAAATGAGGAGAAAATAATTTCTGAAAACGGGAAGATGAGGTTGTCCGAAATATTAAACAGAAAGATTCAGATATTTTCAAATGAGAACGCAAAAGAGCTTAGAATTATTCTTCATTCCCTGTGGATATTAAATAATATATTAGAATGGAAAAAAAGAGAAATGCTAACGAAAAACAAGCCGAGGAAAAGAAAGATCCCAAATTTAACAAATAAATAGAAAATATAGAAAAAGAAATATGAAAAAGACCTGAAAAATATAAATAAAGTCAGAAAATAGAAAGACAAGAAGCAAAACTAACATAGAGATCATAAAATGAATAAATGCCAAAAAAGCATGTGACATTGGAAATCCGTAAAAGAGATGAAGATTGCAAGTTTAAGGATATTAGTAAAAGAATGTAAGAGTATCTGAAAAGTTGGCGAAAGTTTTAAAAAGAGGTGAAAAGACAAGAATGATTGAAGAAACAGACAATAGAGCAACGGAGTAATTTTTGCAATAAGACGTCGCGGAAATAACAACAATAATAATAATAATAATAATAATAATAATAATAATAATAGTGATGATAATGAGAATGCAAAACAAAGCAATATGACTGCAGTTTTAAGAAGACCAAAAGAAACTAACCGGGAAAAGATTTTGGTAGAAGGGAAAAAAAGTTTCCAGATGTCGGATGTCTTCAGGGCGACATTGCCGCCTTTTTCATGGAAGTAGCGGGAAAAAGATTTGACTCTTCGCTAAAAACAATTTTAATATGAAACAAATCATCGCATTGTTTCTTGACAAATTACATTGAACACAAGTCAAGGGAAAGAATATGATCAAAAGAGAGTGAAGGAGAACGAGGGTTAACAAAAAAAAAAAAAAAAAAAACTAGAGAGAGACTGGACGGGTAGCAGAAAAAGAGAATTTGTAAAAAAAAAAAAAAAAAAAAAAAGGAATAAGAATGAACTGATAGAAAGAAACAAAAAGAAAACAAATGCAATGAAAGAAGTAAAGCATCTTCGAGAAATAGCGAGATCAGGAAACGAGAAAAGACGTTAGTGTCCGGACTATGGAAGAACAGAATGGGTAAAAAAATAAAAATAGAAGAAGTTATTGAAAAAGCAGAAAGAGGATAACAGAAAAAGATAAAATCGATAAACTTTCAACTTACGAAGGAGAAAAAAAAAGTAAATGATGAAAGAAAAACGTTAATTGAAGAAAAGAAAAACATTAAGAGAACATCAACGAGAAAAGGAAGAAAACCGAGGAGGAGAAAAAGAAGAAAATGTTTAGCGAGGAAGACGAAGGAAAGATTGAAAAGAAAAAGATACTATGAAGAAAGAAAGAAAGAAAGAAAGAAAGAAAGAAAGAAAGAAAGAAAGAAAGAAAAGAAAAAGAAAGAAAGAAAGAAAGAAAGAAAGAAAGAAAAAGAAAGAAAGAAAGAAAGAAAGAAAGAAAGAAAGAAAGAAAGAAAGAAAGGCTCAAAGTATGGAAAACTGTTATACCAAATAAATATTTGGATAGGAAATAACACTGTGAAGAATCCTGGTGCAAGGCCACTGAAATGGAGTATATAAAGAGGAATAATTTATTATATGAGGAAGGTTAAGAACATAACACAAAGCTTCTTTCTGCACTATTTAAATCATCCTTTTAAAAGAATCCTTCCCTTTTTTCCACTTTTTACGAATAAAAATTTACTTCATTTTATTTCTTGCATAAACTGGCTCACATTCCTTTGAAATTTATTCAATTTTTTTTCTTTTTTAATGCAAAATCTGTTTCTCGACTTGTTTAAAACTTTTAGCTTCGAGCATTGAGCAACGTTCGTTCTTAAAACAAGGCTGGAATTTGATGTCACCTTATATATCTTATTTAAAATGAAAAAAAAACATATCGGACAAGATGGAACTCCCTCATTTCATAGGCATCCTCTTCCTTCAATAAACTTTCCAACCTCCCACAACTTCCTTCCCTCAAAATATACAAAACCAACACCTCGGCATAAAAAATGTAATAATAATAATAATAATAATAATTCATGAAACAGAAAAATGGCGAGAGAAGGGGTCCTTGTTTTCTGTTGGTTCGATGCGAGTCGATTGCAGAGACAAACAAAGAACGACAACTGCGTCGAAGGGCAAGGGGAAACATCAAGTTCCCTTTCGCTCGCAAACAATAACGGATCCACTGCGCATGTGCGCTCATTGTGTTCGGTGTCACACCATCAAAAGATGTTGAAAATGTTGACGAGAAAAGAAGAGACATGAGTCCACAAAAATAAATAAACAATTGCCAATCAACAACAAAAATCATCTGTAATGACAATAATAATAACAGTAATAAAAATAATACGATATAGGAACTGTGCAAATATTAGAGAAGGTAACATAATACAAAAATCATTATTTATTAACAATAATTGGATAATGGAAATACTATAATAATATGCCATAACAGAAGAAGAAGAATAAATACACCATAATAACAATGATATGTAATAATAATAATAATAATAATAATAATAATAATAATAATAATAATAATAATAATAATAAAAATAAAAAAGTGGTATTTACCTTATGGAGACATATTTTGTTTTTAGCTCTTTTTTTTCTTCTGGCAATCACAAATATCAAGGCTCAAAATTTGAAAGCGCTAAATTTTAGTTTGAAGTGAAATTACATACTGTCGCCTAATATCAAAAGAAATGATAAATAGTTTTTCTTTGATCTTCCCCTCCCAAATCGTTCTCTTAGCAATTCCCTTCTGTTTTTAGTTTGAACGTTTTCTTTATTTGTTTATTCCATTTTTTTGTTTACTTTACATATGAATTCATGGGAGTTCACATTTGTTTATTTTGGAGTTTTTTTCCCCTTGGAGGCAAAAACAAAGATTTTTATTTCTGAATAAAATAAATAAATAAATAAAAGCAGATTATTTTGTGAAAATGTTTAGTTTACACTGTCAAAGTAACGTTCTCTTTTACATTCAAAAAAAAAAAAAAAAAAAAAGCGCGCAAATACACACATGCACACCCGCGCACACCTACGCCTGCCTACACACGCAGAGGGAAAGAATTAAAAAATACTGCATAGCCATGGTTAAGCGAGTTAGTCTCGCTATCCATTGCTTGGGACTCCATTTTCTATGCTCTGTGTTAAGTACCTTGTGCCTATCATTTTTTTTTTCTTAAAACCTATAGAAACGCACAGTGTATACTGAAAACACGGACGTGTTCACTTCAGACTAACGTGTAGCAGGTGGGTTGGGCGTAGGCAAGGAAAAACCTTACGATGTCAAACAGTTACGGATATAAAAATAGTGAACGGCCCCTCCGAAAGTAATGCTTCATTAATTTATTATACTGGCCCACGACGTCAGACGCAGATGTCGGCATTATGGCAAATACAGTATAAACCATCCCGCCAAAAGCTTCTTTTTTTTTTTTCCTTTTTACAAATAACAGCCGACAGCAGTTACTGTCTGACATGTAAGTGAGTCCGCAACAGTATCACGATATTGAATTTGTACATGTGAAAAACATAAAAATAAAGTTAACGTTTAACAATGTGTTATGGTGGAAAACACCTATTCTATAGTTAATAGACTCTCCCACCTATAATTGTTGTGGTAGGATCCACCTAATTTGCATAGTGGAGTACCGACCATATAAATATGGTTGGTACCGGGAAGAGAAGGAGGAATCAAGAGATTCAACCAGAGACTCTGCCCGACTGCGACTCAGTCAACACATTCTCCAGGAACGGTCTTACCAGGAATATACAAAAGACTATATGTAAATATTGTGTACACTTTCTTGTTTCAATACATTTTGTTCTAAGTACATTTTGTGTTGCATTATTATTCTATGCATTAGTCAAGTTTCAACAGTAATAAATAGGAGTAGTAAGAGTAACGAGTCAGTCGGTGAGTCAGTGAGACGATGTCGGACGACAGTTAGTCGAATACGAAAGTATCAGCGACCACAACTAGATTACTCTGCGTAATACTTATTATATCAAGTTCCAAACGTTTTGTACGTCGAACCTATTTTAAGACAGACTTAGTACAAATGCAAGCCTCCACTGCGGAATCACCCCACAACACAATGTTTGCCAAGCATTTATGGGGGAGCAAACAATGGATGTAAGCAGAGTCAGGAGATAGTTGCTGTTTCAGGGGAAAATGGGTCGTACTCCACTTGCGCAGATTTTTATAGAGGTTAAATGTAAGCTGTTTTTAATCTCTAGCGAAAATGTATCGCCAGCGGTGGTAAACATGTTTGAAAATATACCTGAAAACTTGCTCAATTCTCTAGTGTTATTATGCTCCCTCTATTTGCTGGAATATCCTTGGAATTAATAAGGATGCATTATGGTCGGAGCATCTCAATCTAAAAGAAAATAACCAAATTAGGAGTTTGGCGAGAAGGATTTCTTGACCAGACCGAGGATTAATCAACACCTCCTCATAGATAGATAGATAGATAGATAGATAGATAGATAGATAGATAGATATGCATAGTGTGGACAAAAGTATTAACATTAAGTAGTAACTGTTAGTTTCATCCTTCACTGCAATCTTCAAACCAGGAACAGACTTACGAAAAAAGCACTGAAGGGTGTAACTGCCAATCGCTATGCTATGTTGATTCCTATATATACAGTCTTTATCTATAAAGGCTCTCTTTCCTGTATTTACTCTTCTATAAATATAGAAAATTTTAAACCATACATCTATCTATCTATCTATCTATCTATCTATCTATCTATCTATCTCTATACACACACACACACACACACATATATATATATATATATATATATATAAAGTGAATGACATCCACAATAAAATTAATAATGATGATAATGATAATGTCAAAGTATATTTCGTTCTTTTTTTTTTATTTGCTCACTTAATTCCAACTTATGATGAATTGTCGACTTGGCAATGATTTATCTGAGTCTAAAAGAATGTATAATAAATTTTATTGTTCTTATCGACAAACCAAACGGATTAATTACAAAAATGCCACAAGTGCTCCAGAGTAAATTAATTAACCTCAGACTGTTTTAATCGACTCTGCAATCTGGGCTTGATTGTTTAAGAAAGCGGAGAATCAACTTGCAAAAAAAGAAATTGATAGATGAAATTAGAATCGAATATTAATTAATATTATTTGAAATTTGAAATTGAAAGGCATTTTTGTCTTTGCCTTTCGTATCGACAGCAATACAGGTTGTCCTGTTAACATTTATCTACGCATGACAATAAAATTTCCGACGTTGATATGTTCCCCCTATTAATAATGTGCCCAAAGTTTTTCCCCTTTCCTTCTTCATTTTGTTACTTACATCACACCAAAGATACTTTATTCTTAGTTACAACTGACTCTGATGAACACCAGTCACTTTATTTCCCGCCGCTTGCCCATTAGAAAAGTCATGGGTTTTATATGCAATCTCAGTGGCATATTGTCTAATGACAGGCTGTTATTTACATAATTCATCCGTTTTATCACAAAAATGTTTCCTGAAAAGCGATTGTTATCATATTAGAAAAAGAAATTTATAAGTTTGATTCTTAATGGGCGCCCAATTATAGAAACCGTGTGTCCGACTAGGCCTAGCTTAGAAAATATATACACAAACATTATAACTATTATATCTCTTGGACCTATTTGATACTAACTATAAAAGATATATATTGAATGCTGGCATTTCTTGTCGATTCAACATATACACTTCAAGTGAAGTAAATCTAGCGCCAAGAAAAATGTCAGAAAAATCGCAGACGACATAACATGGACATCATTTGCATATTTTATTAATCATATATATATATATATTTTAAGACATTTTTATGTTTATACATTCTTTTTATAGATACAAATATTTAAGTAAATGCTCTGTTTATAATAAACAGTATTAAACAACATTTACCGGCCTGAATGTCCGAGAAATTTTCACAGAAATTATTCGTCCTCAGACAGGATTCGAACCTGTATCCGATACGGAACCGTCATTTAGCTTGACGTGCCTTTAACCGATTTGGCCACAGATGAGCTTTAATTATAAGCAGAGAATTTACTTAAATATTTGTATCTATGAAAAGAATGTATAAACATAAATATGTCTTAAAATAATTGTTGGACTTTTTCCATTTCATAATGTGTGACGTCATTTGTTTACATTTGATACGCCATGAGCAGATATGAAAGTACGTGAGAGATTCATGGAAGATTGGAGTTTAAAGGCAGTAAATTCGACCTTGCTAACCGAACACGCCTGTGTGGCCAAATCGGTTAATCTCGCTCTAAACAAGTGCTCCATTTTTATTTAATTTATTTATTTTTATTTATGGACATTTTAGTTTTTTGCTAGGAAAGTTTACGTTACTGGCATTAATGCTTAAGCTTAATATATATATATATATATATATATATATATATATATATATAAATATATATATATTAATTAATTAAAGGTAAATGCTTATACATTCACATATATATATACACACACATATACACATATATATACATGCATACATACACATATTTATATATGTTCATTCAGGTATTATTTCGTTTTTCAATTGGGTTTAGTAATATCATAATTATTAATTGTAGGAGGTTAAATTTAAAATTAAATTTATTTAATATTATTAGAATTTATGTGTGTATGTCTGTAATTATACTCTTGTGTAGACGCACATGTACACATCTATTCGCGCACATATATAGGCATACGTATGCACACACAGACGCAAGTACGCGGGTACATGTCTGTGCTTTGTTAGTAATAAACAAGTGCATAGATGGTGAAGTTATCTAACTTTTTAAATATCATTTTACTACACACACACACACACACACACACACACACACACATATATATATATATATATATATATATATATATATATTATTTACATTATTCGGACTATTGTCCTCATCTTTGTCGCCATATTTATCACAACGTTTCGGCGGTTGTACGCTCCGGCCCTCTTCAGATGGTTGGAATGTCGAACTGAACCCTCTCTTTCGCTCACTGGGGTAGACTGTTCTAGTTCCGCGTGCCATGTTTAATGGATGTCGGTTATCAGTTATCTCCTGTTAATTTTACCTCTGAAAGTTCTCCACTGCCTTAACTGGTATTGAACTGTCACTGGATCTAACCAACACCTTTATCCACTGTGCCATGTGTCCTTGAGGACATCTGTGTATGAATGTCTATGTATTATAAACCTAATGTCTTCAGCAACAATTTTTACCAGTGCTCATATTGCAATTTTTGCTCTTATCATTGCATGTTTTTACCAGAGCTCATATTGCAACTTTGTTGTTATTATTGCTTTTCTCTGGCATTCCTTATTACTGGTTCCCATATTGTATTCATTTCTATGTTTGGTCGGCTCAGGAGATTTTTGTGACCTAGAATATGTGCTGATTCCTTAAGTTTACTAATTTTCCAATGGTGTTCCTTGTCTATGACATCTCAGAAATATCGACAGATATATATATATATATATATATATATATATATATATAGAGAGAGAGAGAGAGTACATACTTCCGTACACCTACGCACGTACCCTACGCGCGTTGCATCCTCGTATATGTAATTGTTAAGTAGTGTATATAATTAAAATAAGGATATACTTATATCATTGTTATTTTTTATTTAACGTTTTATTTTTATTTTTATTTAATGGTTAGCACTTCATTTGTTTTTGCCTTAGTGTTATATATTGAGGTATTAATTATGGTGGGTTAATTTTGTCCATTTTCTGATGTTTGTGTGTTTGTCTGAGTACATGTCCACACACGCGCATTGGTGCCTACTTTAATATTTTTTCTTTTATTTGCTTATTAATAAATTACTTTATATTATATTAGTTTCTTTTATTTATTTATTTAAAGTTTGTATTATATTTTTTAAAGTTTATATTTTATTTATATTTATTTGTTTATTTTTATTTAGTGCTTAGATGGAAAAGTAAATATATTTATATACCTACATTTGTCCATTATTTCAGTTTTTAAGTCTTTATTTTGGGGTTTTAAAACTAATTATTGCTAATTTTTACTCTAAATATTATTTACAATTTTTGGTGTTAATACTGTATGGAGCTGCTCTTTTTATAATTTACCATTTGATTTTGGTGGGGATATTCTTTTTCTTTTGGCTCCACATGTATTTTGATAGTGTTGTATTGTTTGTGTATTTTTTTTCTTTCGCATGACGTTTTGCGGTTATAATATCTTTCTTTATAAGTTTTTTTTTTTTTTTTTTTTTGTGGCACCTCTATAATTGTTTTCGTCTGTGTTAATGGTATTATTTACGATGGCTTTGTATATTATGTTATTGGTTAAGCATTTATTGTTATGTGGGCAATTTTCTTAGTTCCTGCAGTTACATTTATTTGTTATTGGTTTTGTTGAGTATTTTTTATTGTGCTTAGTTATTATTTTCGCCATGTTATCCATGCAGCTATAAATAATTTTGATTAATTTTTTTGTTGATACTTTTTGATAAGTTACTGTTTTTAGAAGTATTTGACAATTATTTTGAAGAATATTTTCGCTATTTTTTATTGTTGCAGGGAGGATCGAACCAAGTTATATTTCTTTTTCTGTTGTTTTTGTTTGAATTGTTTTTGTTTTTGTGTTCTATTTTGTTTGAATCTGATTCATATGTTTTTCTTTTCTTATTTTCATTTAATATTTTTTGGCTACTTTTATTTATAGATAGATATGGGTATTCGATTGAATACGTTAGGCGGGGTGGTTAGAACTTTTGTTAATGTATATTGACTCGTTGTTTTGTTTTCTGTATGGTCTGTAGATTCTGTTGTTTAGGCTGTTATACCTTAAGAAATTTATTATTTTTTCATTTGATTTGAAATCTATTGTAAATTCTAGGGTTTTGAAGGTTTTTTATTATTTCTTGTTTTATTTTTTCAGTAGTTCTGCCGTTGCAATTTCTTAAGATTAATAGACCGCCGTCCTTGGAATTGGTGTACCAGCTGTTTTTAGTAGTGATATTGTTTGTATAAAACCAATCCTTCCACAGATTTCCAGATACTCCAGCATTTTAGTAAGGTTTTGGCATCGTACCCAGTGGTCCAACAACAACTGGCACAACTGTCATCCCCATGTTCCATAATTTTTTCAGATCTCCCGTAACGTCCAAATACTCATTTGTTTATCGTTCTATAATAATTTCTTTCTGTGTTCCAATGGATTATTTTTTTTCTCCTTGTAATGATTTTTCTGAAATGGGCCGGTTAATCCGTTTGAATTTTTAAATTCCAGAGGGTTTTCTGTTAGATAGATTCTGGCCTCTCTATATATATACCATTTTTTATAAAGCACTATGTCTTAAATATGTATATCTAATTTTTAAAAAAAAGGTTACCTCATACATTCATCGCACCAAATTCAGAACCACCCGAGACGCTGGCAAAATGACGTTTCTTTACGTGAAAAGGTGGAATCAAATATCTTTTTATTCGATATGGAGATTTGTCTTAAAAGAAAGAATGAAATATTTATAATTTCAATCGATTTATATTTTTGCTAAAAGAATCATTTTCTTTTATTATTTAATCACCTTCAAGGACTTAAAATAGAAGGTTAAATTTGTTTTCATTTTTCGAAACTCGTGAAATAAAATATATTTATCTGTTTGCGGTATTTTAAAAGGGGATAACAGGCTTCTTAGCGTAGAAGTAGCACAATGGAGTTAAAATAGAGTCTAAAATTTCTTCGAATTAAAATGGCTTGATTTTTAAAATATGAAAACATTTATTTTTTAATTATTTTAACGATTTGATATGTACATTAAAGAAAATAAACCTTGCTATCTTTTAAGTATTTCAAAATAAAATATCAAATTTTCGAAAACGCAGGTTGAATTTAGAAAGTGATTTCAGATTTTTTATTAGATATTTTTTTTTTTCGGTGGCTTTTTTAATTTACCAACACATATGACGCCTTTTTTTTTTTTATCGCGCATCACTAAAAATGAATGGCTCTTAAACATAATTTCAAATAGACAAAGCAAACTTAAAGAAATTATTATGAATTCTTTCAGCACAAGCATTTTCTAAGGTAGGTCGTCAATCCTCCTTTTGTCTAGTTGTTTCTTCGTGTATCAAATTCTTATTTTCTGTCACCGTCTGTCAGTTTATCTTTCTCTCTTTCTTTCTTTTTTTTAATCATTTCACCCCAAGCAAAGCAATAATGCCTATGCAAGACTCAAGCAATTTCTGGGAGTGAAAGAAAATGAGAATACTTTCGAAGTAACCGGAAACTTAATCCTAAACTGAAAATAAAGGATAAAACTTTACTCCTGTTCAAAAAACTGAGGAAGAGTGTGAACCGGGCGATATTGGAACCTATTTGCTCCTTCTTCCAGTCTGTTCTATGTCTCGAACTCTGTACTAAAGACAAAAATGATGATTGGCGATAAACGGATGATCTCTGAGGGAGGCACCTATTGGGACTTAAAAAGTCGAACCCAGACATACGATCCAACGCTAAAGATGCTGCGAAAATGGCCGGCCCCTTTTACCGCTCCAGGAAATACCTGACTCCTCTTGTTATCCTTTATCTTTACAAGAGTCATACCAGGCCGAAAATGGAGTATTATTTCCCATATACGGGTAGGAGCTGCCAAGTCTCCACTTTCCAGTCTCTATAGCGTCTCCTTGTGGGTGATGAATTATTTTTCACCCTCCAAATCCTTTCCCATTGCCTCTCGCTTTATCGGCTATTCCCGTGAAAAGTGCTCAGACGAACTACATATCTTGGCTCCACCAGTTCTAACATACACAACACCTGCCATGCCACACACATTGTAACAAATCAACACCGTTCGCATTTCAATGATGACAGTTTTTTTTATAATGAGTTTTATAAATTTCTTGGTTTTTAATCCGTGCTGTTTTCCATCAACGTTCATTTTCAGATTTTTCTACGTGCTGTTTCAAGCACACCCATTACTACTGGAATTACATCAACGGTCATTTTTCCATAGCAACGGTTTTTCTACGTGCTGTTTGTTTCAATTATATCCC
The DNA here is from genome assembly GCA_903632075.3 of Acanthosepion pharaonis. NCBI lineage: Eukaryota > Metazoa > Mollusca > Cephalopoda > Sepiida > Sepiidae > Acanthosepion > Acanthosepion pharaonis. Next base: position 954,756 of record CAHIKZ030000491.1, read on the forward strand.
ATTACTTTACAGGATTTACATCAACGGTCATCAACGGTTTTTCCATAGCTTTTTCTACGTGCTGTTTCAAGCACACCCATTACTACAGGAATTATATCAACGGTCATTTTTCCATAGCTTTTTCAACTCACTGGTATTTTTCAATTTCTGTGAAGTCTAATCTTGAATCATATTGATCAGCAAAGTCAACATTTTGACCCTTGCTACCTTCCATATCTATAACAATAAGATCGGGTCATAGTGCATCAGTGGCAGGATCTGTCTAGACTGCAAATCTCACAATATCTTCTGATTATCACTTTCTATCACTGCCTCTAACTGATATACATACATTGTCTCTTTCATATTGAAGCCATATTTACGCCATATTTCCTATTGGATTCTCTTACCAAACCAATTTTTATTCCAACTTGGGATATTCATAGAGTATGTGATTAACTGTCTAATTCACCTTGCTCACGTATCCTGAATTTGCATTTATCTTGTTATTTGTTTGTATTTGCATTGATCGCATTCGTCCTAATGGCCTGCTTTTGTGCTGAAAATGTAATTGACCCTGTTTCTTTCTTTATAGACTCATCATTCACCCAAAGTTACCTCCCAGCTCCATCAATCGAGTATGGGGTTAACTGTCTCATTCAGCTTGCCCACATATCCTGCATTTGCTTTCTTCTTATGATTTATCTATCTTGGCTTTGATTGCACACGTTATTATGACCTGTTTTTTGTGCTGAAAATGTAAGTGACCCTGTTTCTCTCTTCATAGCCTATTATAGACCTTTTATAGCGTAAAAAATATATTTGTATTCAGGACAGGCTGTCTTTCCTAAATGTTATCGTGCCATCATGTATTGTTTGCCTCGTGTTAGTTAGGAGGTAGCCTCTCATTGTAAGCACGAGTTACCTAATTTCACGATGACAAAAATGATATAAAAGCGTATCTCGATGAAACCAACGCCCAAAATACATTATCTCTGAAAAAATATATTGGCAAAATATTTTTCGAATAATGTGGCTTTTTTAATGTTTTTATGACAGCAAGCATCGTTGTTTTTGAGTAGCGAAAAGAGGTGTTTTAAAAGAAAAGTGTACTTGTCTTTAAGCAGACCAATGTTGGCCTACATGCTAACATTGAAAAGTTTATATTTTGATATAAGGATTTTAGATCCTGTAAATATTAAATCAAAATATGTCTACGGGTACATACGAATGATAATGAAGTTTTTACATAGTAAAATATGTTTTTATGAGAAGATAAGCGCACATGTTTGAATATAGACAAGCATACACACGCACGCACAGACACACTCATAGAAAGAAACATATGTACGGGTTTGTCTTTTTAAAATATTTCTCATTAATTTGGTGAACATGTTAAACACATCATAAGAAACTTGATTTTATAATTTTAGATAAATTATTCGGATGAAAAATTTTAGATAAAGGTTTGAAATAATTAAAAAACGGATTTTCGTACACACACACACACACACATATATATATATATATATATATATAGAGAGAGAGAGAGAGAGAGAGAGAGAGAGAGAAAGAATTTTAAGCAGTTGAAAGAATTTTTAATGTTATTATTTCTGTCATGGGCCCTTACCTATAACTACAGAATAAACTCTCCCTAACACTATATATACTACGCCTCTCAAGAGAGAGGGGCGAATCAAGTAGAGCTTCTCGGCTTGATGGTCGAACTCTCTGCCTCTGGGCAGAGAGGAACCCGGACGAGGCTCCGCCGAAGGGCAGAGTCTCGTTCGGGGAGGTTGACCAAACCGATCTCGTTTATACGGGTTCTACGGGCATTTTTTGGCCGATCTTACGGGCTCGGGAAACCCACGTTAAACTCGGCCTTGTGCCACATGCAACCCTCGTGGGGGCTAGATACCGAATCGAGTCGAGCCGATAGTAGTTCACTCCAAACCAGACTGACAGTCATACTAACACCTTTCACATCTTGTATTATTATTTCGTGTAATATACCTTCGTTATTTCTACTCTTGTGTTCGTGTTGTTCTTCCTTGGTCCTAACCTGAACCATAACAATTTCATGTTATTATAAATGTTATATCTAGTGGTTAATCGTGTTTGAGTAAACATTCTTGCTAAACAGTGAAATCAATGTCTAATAGACTAGAGATCGAAAGTCTTAACCAGTACTACGTGGCATTCATCAAACCTATATCGCCCTCTGAATTTCAAACCCACTTTCAATCCAAGTGTAAGCTAGGGGAAATTTAAGAAATGCACATCACTCGTTGGGCCATTTCGTGGTTTATATCTGCTGACTTAATTTTCATACCTGAAACGTAAGCAATGTATTTTAAGCACGCTCTCTTTTTTTAATCTGAAATTATTTTTTCTAGAAACATTATATATCGTGTGTACTCGTGTTTGTATAGGCGTTCTTGTTATTTTTTAGAGGCACGAGAAAAGTTGGAAGACAATCTGACGAAATGATAAATACAAAGTATGGCAGAAAAACTCCCACATATTGAAGGTAACTGTTATTAAAAAATTATTTCACTATTGTTTAAAAAATGGGCTTAAGTTTCTATTAATTTGGTTGTAAAAAGGGCTAGAGTTTTTTTGTTTTTTTTTTCTTTTTTTTTTTGGTGGGGGCAGGCGAATAGTATCCTTTAATTTTTCAGTATTAGTTGGTTGATGTTTGTAGACCTCAGCTTTCGAGAAACATCGTACAAAATAATCGCAGGAAAGCGAGATCAGGCAAACGCGCCGGCCATCCAATGTCATCGCGAAAGGAAATCAAATGTCCTGCAAATATTTCTCTCAAAGCTTCCATTGATCTTCTCGTGTTGTGTACGCTGGCTCCATCTTGTCGAAGCCATACATCCGGACTCCCAAAGTCCCTGAGTTTTGGTTCCATAAATCTCCACATACCGGCCAGATGTTAGTGCAACCAAGTCATCTCCCTTCTCCAAAAAGTAAGGATCTCAAACACGAAATTTCGCAACTGTGCACCACGGAGTCACTCGTTCACTGTGTAGGTGTCTTTCATGAGGCTGTCTAGTGCCATTTTGCTCTCAGTAGCGAAACTTTTGCTTATTGACGAAGCCAGAGAGGTAAAAATAAGCTTCGTCACTTGTGAGAAGATCACCATTTGCAGGAACATTTTGAATGATATCGTCACAGCATGCCATGCAATTTTCGCAGTTGACTTCTTGAAGTTCCTGAACGAATATTAATTTTTATGGATGAAACTTCAAATCAGTGTGTAATATTCTGCTCGACTGCTCGATCAGACAATCTAAAAGCGAAACAATTTATGTCAAGTCCAGACAGCCCTCCCTCAATAAATTGAGGGAGTGTCTATTAGGACTTGACGATAATATTGCACATTATATAGCTTTAATATTTTATATTGTCATATTTATTCCCTCGATTTCAAGCGTGCAAAAGATATCACAATAGATTGTCTCACAGTCTGGACATTTTCTGGGGTTTCAGTGCTTCGAGATATTCCTGATGACTTTCTTTTAAGAGATGAAACCGTATCCCTAGAATTTTCAACCCATAGCCGGATCGATTTTCTATCCGGAAGAGCATTATTCCGACGTAACATGCAATGAGCCAGAAATACTCTTTGCGTTGCAATTACAGATTCACCAGTCTTAACAAAAACGTTTTAAAAGAAAACGCACGTAATGGCAGAATCATACGTATTGTTGACAACCTCACTCAATTAGAATGTATCATTCTTGATTTTTTTTAGGTACGTGCTGATACATTCTAGCGTTTAGCTGTAGTTTAGTTCTTCCTTTCTAGTCAGCTCCACAACTACATTCAAACTGGTAAATTACATTATTAATATGGCTGGGGTAGAACATCCTTTCGAGTAGACGTCCATTCAGACCTAATGGAAAACAAAACACGTACATCAGACGAAAAATAACCGAGCTAATTTGTTTGGCAATTTTTTTTCACTTACTGTCCCCAGCCAAGGCAAACGAAAATAATTAGGACATTTAGTAGCCACTAAAATTTAGTGCTACTAAATGCTCGGCTAGACACTAGACGTCATCAATACGTATGGTTATGCCATTATGGAACACTTCATAAAAAGTCCAAATTGTGCCATCAATTTCAGCAATTGCTCTTTCACCATATTTAGTCACTCAATTTTACATCTGAAGGCATTAGAAACAGTTTATGTCAAGTCCAGACAGCCCCCCCCTCAATAAATTGAGGGAGTGTCTATTAGGACTTGACGATAATATTGCACGTTATATAGCTTTAATATTTTATATTGTCATATTTATTCCAACTCTGTTGAGTGAGAGCGAAACCGGTCGGCTGGTTGTCCGTATTTTTATCATAAAGAATAAAATTGGTCTTACCTTTTTTATTTCCATAATAAAGTTCTGTACCCCAAATAAAAAAAAATCTGAAATTTATATATATATATATATATATATATATATATATATATATATATATATATATATTCTCAAATGTGTATGTGTGTGTGTGTTTTTTTTTTTTTTTTTGGTAGATAATTCTTCAGTGCCGGTTTTGAGTCCAAATTGGCTGGCAAAAATTACAACCTTGAAGGTGAAAAATCGAAAAATATTGATTTTTTTTACACTTTGTGCAAAAAATCAAAAACAAAATTCAATGTCTGTAAAAAACAGCGTACAATCAATTTACAGAGTCGAAATCTAACGCAAAAGATTATTAGAATTATAAAAAAAATTATATTATAAATAAAAATTATCGTATATTATTATCATGACGGTCCATTGAAGAGGTTCCTTCTTTGCAAGATTGAGAACGCAAAAACGGTCCTTCTCAGGGCCACCACCCATTGTAATTACTAACCCCCACCCTCATTTGTGGATGTGCTTCGTTTGTACCCAAATGTTGTTTCTAATATTGATTTTTAGGTGGGCTGACTTTAAACTTAAACTGTTCCAACTGAACGGCAAAAACTTCCCAATAATGAAACACATGGTCGAAGACGAGGTTTACTGCTAGTATATATATATATATATATATATATATATATATATGAATAATAAAGACAAAAAGAAAACTTATCTTAGCCGATGCGCGTTTCGTCCTTTGCCTTGGTAAAGTCCCACAGAGGATGAAACGCGCCGTTAAGTTTCCCTTTTGTGTTCATTATTCATATTCCTTTTCTACAGATATACCCTATCTGAAAATTTTACATCCATATATATATATATATATATATATATATATATATATATGTGTGTGTGTGTGTGTGTGTGTGTGTGTTGTTTGTGTGTGCGCGCGAGCTCGCTCGTGCATGTGTTTTAGCACAGAGACATATGTGTATACTCATAATTTTATAATCTATAATATTTAACGTGCGTGTTATATATATGTAGCCGTACATCTGTGCGTTTGCTAAAAGCAAAAATAAAATACAATTTCGCCTATTTTATGTTAATACTTCATGAGTGATTGTGCTACCATAATACTGAATCGACATTCCCACCACCCTGATGTGGCTTCCCTGTGTCTTTTCTATAAATATTTTCATGCCAATTGTTTTTATGGGCTCTCCATCCTTGCTACTACGGCTGCATGTATTTAAGCGAACTACTAGAGTGACGGATAGGTGTAATCGTTTTACTCTTGAACTTGACAGATGTAACCGCAAGTTCTATTTCAATAGTTACTTTTCTCGTGTTTCTCGCCTGTGGAACACTCTTTTGATTTCTTGTTGCAACCTGCAGTGTTTAAAAAATTGAAATGCAACATCACTTATGTTCTTTTTATTGTCCTTCCTCTTCAGTAAAGTTTTCTCATTTTTGTTCACTCCCAGCAATCCCCGACGTCTTAGTCGCATTTTCGCATTGCAACAAAGAAACCATACCAGCATACAAATAGAAATTGATCATATACGACCATATAGGACAGGGTTTGTTAAATGCTGGCATAATAGTAAATACACATATGAATTCAACGACGTAATCGATCATGGCCCTCTACAGATTCCTTTTTATTTTAATCTCAGGAAATTACCATGACTTCTTGGGAAAGAAAAAGGAAAGTGTCTTCTGCTGGCTTCTACACAGTTTCGAATTCGAAATTGTCACTCAATGCTAGAAAACCGAGTCTACCCTACCATTTTACCCATGTATCAAACCATTCATGCCTTTACCAAGTGCATTTATGTGAAAGTAAATGCAACAAACTAGACAAGATTTCGAACCTGACTCTGCGAATTGCGCATATAATTGCCTATAAAATCTGCATTGATTGGGAAATACAACTACCCACTTTTATCTACAGCTACAAACCTGCAGGCGCACACATATGAAAATGGGTCTACATTTAAATTGATATTAAATGGCAAAAAATGCCTTACCCATCAAATATATTCATACATTTGTGTGTAATAAGCATTGTTACTGCAAAACAATATATACAAAAAAATTATATATATATATATATATATATATATATATATATATATATATATATATATATATGTAAGAATGTAAATTTTGATGCATTCTTTTTTCTGTAATTTGCATTCTTATTAAAATCAATACCTTGATTCCAACCGAAATGCATTTTCAACAATTTTTTCTCTTGATTAAAAAATAATTTTCTGTTTCTCTCCATTCTTTTTCAATTCGTTAATAATTTTACAAATCATTTTTTTTTCTTTTTTACGTCCTAATTTTTTCACTTGTAATAAATGAAATGTTTTATCGCTGGTCATTTTTGAGGAAGCGTCATTCTTCCATAATTTACGACCCACTTATTGTCTTTTTTTGGAAAAATCCAGAAAGCAAACTGATTTTGACTTGTGCAATCACTTGACACTGATGAGATTCGTCAAAAATGGCTTCATATTCTTTCAAAATATTAAATAAATAGTTATATATCTTCCTTTATGCATATACGCACGTCTATTTGTTTTTGCTCATAGACACATACCTAACAAATGAAGTGAGATATGCATATATGCACACGTTTACATATGCATGACTAAAACATTAAGAAATATATTCGTATTTCTGTTCGCGTCTTTCTATATACCCACGTCAATTGATATTGTAGAAGTAAACAAATACACTTGTATTTGTTACTTTATTCTTTTAATATTTAATGAGGTATTTAAACATTAGATGACATATACTTATACACACCCACCTGCACGCAGAGAGAGAGAGAGAGAGAGAGAGAGAGAGAGAGAGACAGACACAAACACTAACATATGTAATAGTTGTTTAGGCAGTACCTTTTCATTGATACATGTTTCATTAAAAACTGCAAACCAGGATTTTTCAATTTTTTTACTTAACATTTGTTTTATTCCATTGAATTTATACAGTATCCAAATGTTTCGTACGGTGATAGGCAAGTGCTTCACTGGCTAAATGTGACCTCATTTCTTGAATATATTAAAAAGCAACAATTCCAAAAAAAACTTGAGTAATTTTAAATTTAACCCTTGTCCATACATAGATTTAATTCCATCTTCATAGCAGCCCGATTTTACGTTCATATATATACCATGTACGCCAGCTTGATGTTTTCCATAAAAGCTGTCTGTGTGCAATCTGTGGAGTTAAGCTTCAAGATAAGACATCTAACGTAGACGTGTTTAACAGGTGTAATATTGGAAGAATCGAGACTTTTATCATACAGTCTCAGTTACGGTGGACTGGTCTTGTCTTGAGAATGTGTGATGACAGGACACCCTTGAGCGCTTAGCTTTGGAGCGGGTAGAATGGAGATCAACGTGTTTTAGTGGACTCAGCAATTTTCAATCTGCTTGTCTGAATTATCTTCAAGAAGCGAGAGCAAGATATGAAAGGATCCAATTGAAAATAAGGACACAACATGTCTAAATTATTCAATGAAACATGTCTCAATAAAATATATATATATATATATATATATATATATATATATATATATATATATATATATATATATATATATGAAATAAATGGTAGGTTGACAACTAACAGTAGATGCTCCGCATTTTCTCTCGACTGGACAAAGATTGCTATTTATACAATTACAGGGGGATCTATTCCATGTTTCTTGTTAACACTACAAAGCGTTGTTATTTTGGAAATGTTTATTTATAAGCTCCAAGAAATATTGTCCGATATTAATTTTGCATAACATACAGAATTAAACCATATATTTATTTTTCTATTTTTCTGCTTACTACTCCTTTTAATCTCACTAGTGTTATTTATGGGGAATTAAATAAGTTTATTTTGAAATCAACTTTCTGCGGAACATTGTTGTACAATTCCTTGTTTTTATTATAAATATTCTTATTAGATGAAAGGGGAGGTTGACCAACCCGATCCCGTTTATACGGATTCTAGTGGCATTTTTGGGCCGAGCCTGCGGGCTCGGAAAACCAACGTTAAACTGGGCCTTGTGCCACACGCAACCCTCGGGGGGGGGGAGTAAATATCGAATCGAGTCGAGCCGATAGTAGTTCACTCCAAACCAGACTGACAGCCATACTAACACCTTCCACATCTTGTATTATTATTTCGTGTAATATACCTTCGTTATTTTCTACTCTTGTGTTCGTGTTGTTCTTCCTTGGTCCTACCCTGGACCATAACAATTTCATGTTATTATAAATGTTATATCTAGTGGTTAATCGTGTTTGAGTAAACATTCTTGCTAAACAGTGAAATCAATGTCTAATAGACTAGAGATCGAAAGTCTTAACCAGTACTACATTCATCAAACCTATATCGCCCTCTGAATATCAAACCCACTTTGAATCCAAGTGTGCTTAAGCTAATTTAAGAAATGCACATCACTCGTTGGGCCATTTCGTGGTTTATATCTGCTGACTTTATTTTCATACCTGAAACGTAAACAATGTATTTTTAAGCAGGGGGACCCATTCTATGTTTCTTGTTAACACTATTGAAATTGTTTAGAATATACTTATTGTGGGAGTCAATTATTTTAAACGTTTTTTTTGTGGGAGGGGTGTACATAGATAACTTAGTCTGATAAAAAAATTCTTATTAGATGTAAGCTTACTAATTCTTAAGCCAACAGCCATTGTTATCTTCTTCAAGTGTTGATGCTTAGATAATCTACGATTTACAGGTTGGACGTAATCTCTATCTTAAAGGCTAAAAGTAGATTATCTAGACATCACACTTAACCTGAATAGTAATACATTTCAACCTTACTATAAGAAACATTAAATTCCTATCCAAAATTAAAACTCCAAACTGCTCTCTCCAAGACATTTAGGGAATTGAGGGAGAATGGTCTGAACCCGCAGATTGAATGGAATTCATAGGTTTCATTCAAACTCTTAGTAATTTTAAGGGTAGATGTAACTTGTGTTTAGAAGAGAAATTTAGATTTATTACATTTGACAAAGTATATTACTAAATCAAAGGAATGAATTGGTTCTAAATGTTGTCATAGAAGTAGATTCAAAATCACCTTTTTAATAGCTATTTTTATCTGATTACTGTTGTTAATAGTTTATTTCAAATTATATATATTTTTTTTTAATTTTAATCTATAATTAATATTTATTCTTCACTTATATTAATTAAGTTTGCTTTCTGTGATTAGTCTTATTAGTGTATAAATTTTACCTATTAATTTATATTTTTATATTAATATTTCTTTTTAAATTTACTAAATACTTGTCCTTGTTGTTTCAGTAAATTTTTTTTTAAACTGTTGTCAGTTTTCTAACTGTGATAACCTTGTCTGGATGAGTTCCTGCCTCTTTGTCCATCTCCCGTTTTTTTTTTTTTTTTAGGGGGGTGCTCTTTTTCTCTCCCTCTCTCTCTCCCTCTTCCCTTCTCCCCCTTTTAATATTTTTTCCCTTACTTTGTCGTCTTTGCCTTCCTGTCTTTTTAAAGTTCAAAAATCTGTATGCTTCCTTTTTTATTTTATTTTATCTTCAATCATTTTGGTGTTTACCGGGTGAAATGGCCATTCATATGGCGTATTGAATTTCATTTATATGTAATTTATTTATATATGCTCTGTAATAAATACATTGAGCTCTCTTTGTGGATCAGTTTTAATATTTATATTATTAGGATTCTCTTGGATTATTTACCCACGGATGTTTACCTATATATATATATATATATATATATATATATATATATTAAAAAGAAGAGAAGAGGGGTGCTGTAAACGTTTTTGGTTGTAATGTGGATTTTTTTTTTAAATATTATGCTTTATTTTCCATAATTTTACTACACGTGTTTCTGGTCTCGCGACCGTCTTCAGGTAAAAACGGAAATTTCCACATATTATTAAAAATAATTAATTTTTTCCTTATGTTTTTCAATATTAAGCATTCTCGATATGCTAGAGTTTATTCGACGTTACGTTTCTTTTTATTTCTAAGTTGGTCTAGAAGAATTTTTTCGTGAGTTCAAAACCTTTTTTTATTAGTGTTGTGGGGTAGTCTCGTTTTTTTAGAGTTTTATGTAGTTCTTCTAAGCGGATTTTTCGGAGGTGTTTATCAGTTACTATTGTACAAATTCTACGTGCTAGGGAATAGGGGATGGATTTTTGGAGTGATGGCTCTTGAAATGAAGAAATAAAAAGAAACGTAACGTCGAACAAACTCTAGCATATCGAGAATATTTACCATATGGTCTTATCAAATCGTAAAATTAAAGTTGTCTTGAGCGGCCATTCTTGGAGATCTTTTTTTACATTAATGCGTGTTACCCCCAGGGCTCTCTCCTTGGGTCTATACTCTTCCTAGTTTTCATAAACGACATTCTTGATGTCATCTGTTCTTGATTCGGTATAATGACACATCTATTTACTCCTGTCTTACTGCTGATATTGACGCAATTATAGACATCAACAAAATCCTAACCACATGTGTAACTAACATTCACTAATTATAGTCACTAACGCAAACATGCTGTAAAAGAAATCTACAGCAAAGACGTTATCCATATATATTCATCAAGTTCTCGTGGAAAGTTTGTGTTTCAAAGTATGTTCCGAGTAAATTTAAACTTTTTATTTCTTCACTTCCTGCTTGACGATTTTTAGGTAAAGGCTTGTTTATGAATCTACAATAATCTGTACAAGTTGTAAATATTCTGAATACGATGCAATCGGACAATCAGTTTAATGAACCATATAAATAAGTTTATGATATGGATTTTAATTACTAGAGTGCATAGCAGAATTAAGATGGAAATAGGACAGGAAGTGTATGGTTTCATTTAAGACACTGGAACAATAAATGTAATTTTTACTATTAGAATGATATCAGAGCGAGCAATACAAATGCAGAAAGACGTATATCTGTTTCATAGAATATGCAGGACCAGTTGATATGATCCAACACAAAGACATATTTAAACTGCTAATAAAACATGTTTTATTTTCGAAAGATATTAGAATAATCCATAGTATATTGGGAAGCATACGGGTAGAAAATTAATTGATAAATACCCCAAATTAGAAAGGAACTTAAGATAAAAAGTGCCTTCTTAGCGAATTTTACATCAAAACAACCCTAAGAGAATTTATGATGGATGGTCACAATCTGAACATCACCAGATAAGCAGATGACACAATGTTGATGGCAGATACAGAATGAAAACAGCAACAATTCCTGGAAATCTAGTAAAGGACAGAAGAAAGAAAAGACTAACAATCATTTGTAAGAATACATAGTTATCAACAAGAGAAACATCCGAAGATGTGAACTACGTCAGGATCAGAGACGTTCAGAGATTTAAAGATCTGCGAAGTGTTTCAACAGATGATGGAAAATGGGACACCAAAATATGAAAGCGCATTGGGATAGCGAAAGTGGCCTTCCGGAAGCTAAGCAAAGTATTAAGAAAAAGGAAAATGTCTTCAGAAATAAAGACGAGTGATGATCTATTAAATAATATATTTCCTGCTATATTTGCAGTGAATGCTAGACTATCTCATCGCAGATGAAACAGAGACTTAAAGCAGCATAAATGTAATCGTATCAAAGTACACTGAGAATGTCATGGACTTGACATAGGTGCAATGAAGAAGTTTAAATAAAAATAGAAAAAAAGGGCACTTAACATCAGAAAGAGGTACCTGAAATATTTAGTAGGTATAATGAGGAAAGAGGGCTTGAAGAATTTGACACTCACAGGACATAAGGGAAGGTAAGTGGGAGAGAGGTAAACAGTGAGTAACTTAGGTAACAGATGTGTGTAAATGGAAGGCATAAAACGGGGAGGGGTGTATAGCAAAAATGGCAAACATTTCTCAGAGCTACAAAGGACAGGAAGTAGTGGATAACCATTGTCGCTAAAGTCCTAGAGGAATATGGCATGATGATGATGATGATGAGGAGGGAGGAGAAAGAGGAGAGGAGGAGGAGGAAGAGGAGGAGGAAGAAGAAGAGGAGGAGGAGGAGGATGACGCGAAGATACATTGAAATATCAACAAACCGACGACGTTTTTGTTCTTAGTAATAAAAATTTTGAAAACTAAAACTACGTTATTTTAAGTTCATTTCGTCGTTTATGTTTGAAACTTGTCAGATCGGCCTTATAATTGGTATACTGTGATGAATCGAGAAAATACTTAATTTTTAGGGTGACCTTTATTCTTAGAACATAATCAACTGAGAATTGCTACTCACTTTGCCAATATTTTTTTAAAAAAACAAACGCGCCGAAATATCAGCACGAAGACGAATTCATAGGCGTAATTAGTGTCATCTTTTGTCTTCTTGTGAAACTAAATAGATTTAAGACAGTGAAATTATCGTAAAAGATGGGATAGCAAAAGAAATCAAAAAGAAAACCAAAATAAAAGAAATGCGCTAAATTCATTAAAAGAAAAAAAAAGGAGGAAATAAAGAAGACGTGTGGTAATTTATCAAATTTTGACCAGAAAAAATGTTACGCGTTCGTTTGCTGTGTGCCTGTGAGAATTGTTTTATTTCGATGGCAGTTTAGAAAAGATAGATCCTCATGTCCCCATGTCTGCAAATCCCACCAACAGGTTATATTAGACAAACAATCTCCATTGTCTTCAGAGATGTAAAAAAAAAAAAACATCAATAACCTCTTCTACTTGTTTTCTTCCTCCTCATCTTCCTGCCTCTTTTCCTTTTCCTTCGTCTTCTCATTCTCTGCCCTCCTCTTCCTTCTACCTTTTCTTCTTCTACTTCTTTTCTTCCTCCTCATCTTCCTGCCTCTTTTCCTTTTCCTTCGTCTTCTCATTCTCTGCCTCCTCTTCCTTCTACCTTTTCTTCTTCTACTTCTTTTCTTCCTCCTCATCTTCCTGCCTCTTTTCCTTTTCCTTCGTCTTCTCATTCTCCGCCTCCTCTTCCTTCTACCTTTTCTTCTTCATCTCCATCCTCCTCATTCTTCTCCTGATTCTCCTCTTCCTCATTATTCTTTTTCGTGTCCTCCTCCTGTTCTTTCTGTTTCATTTTGTTCTTTTCCTCTTCTTTCTTGCTTTCCTTTGCCTACTTCTTTTTCTCCTTCTTCCAAACGTCCTTCGCCTCTTCCTCTTTTTTCGTCATTGTGAAAACTAAAATAAACGCTACAGTCAATAATTGAACATTTGTATTCAAAATGTAAAATACAATTTAAGACAATTTTAAATCTTTTAGTGAACTGACCTCCAAGTCACAATTCTAAAAAGGGGCTTTAGCTTTTTGTAGGAAAATATGACCTGAACTGATTTTTATGAAAAAGGCTTGGTCAGTTTTTTGTATGATAAAGGCTTGGTCTTTGTTGAATGAAAATGTTTTGGCCCACGTTCTATTAAAAAAAGCTTGCTCCATTTGTAAGATAAAGGTTTGATCCGTTTTATATAAAAAAGGCCTGGTCTGTGTTGTATGAAAAAGTTTTGGTCCATGTTGTATGATAAAGGCTGGCTCCATTTTCCATTGTAAATGCTTGGTCCGCGTTGTATGAAAAAGGTTTGGTCCAATTTTCATTATAAATGCTTGGTCCGCATTGTATGAAAAAGGTTTGGTCCAATTTTCATTATAAATGCTTGGTCCGCATTGTATGAAAAGGGTTTGGTCCAATTTTCATTATAAAAGCTTGGTCCGCATTGTATGAGAAAGGTTTGGTCCAATTTTCATTATAAATGTTTGGTCCGCATTGTATGAAAAAGGTTTGGTCCAATTTTCATTATAAAAGCTTGGTCCGCATTGTATGAAAAAGGTTTGGTCTAATTTTCATTATAAATGCTTGGTCCACATTGTATGAAAAAGGTTTGGTCTAATTTTCATTATAAATGCTTGGTCCACATTGTATGAAAAAGGTTTGGTCCAATTTTCATTATAAAAGCTTGGTTCGCATTGTATGAAAAAGTTTTGGTCCAATTTTCATTATAAATGCTTGGTACGCATTGTATGAAAAAAGCTTGGCCCGTTTTGCATTATAAATGCTTGGTCTGTTTGGTATGACAAAAGCTTGGTTCGTTTTGCTTGAAAAAGTCTTGGTGTGTGTTATATGAAAAAGGCTTGGTCCACATTCTATGCAAAAGGATTGGTCCATATTATATGAAAAAGGCTGGGACCGTTTTTTATAAGGGCGTGGTTCGTGTTATATGAAAAAGGCTTGGTCCGTATCGTATTTTAAAGACATGTTATGATAAAGGCATTGTATGTAGAGTTTCAGTCCGTGTTGTATGAAAAAGGCTTGGTCCATTTTGAATGCAAAAAACTTGTTCCGTTTTGTATTTAAAAGTGCTTGTCCGTGTTGTATGAAAAAAGGTTGGTCCATTTTGTAAAATAAGAGCTTGGTCCGTTTTGTATAAAAAAAAGCTTGGTACTTGTTGTATGAAAAACGTTTGGTCCGTGTTCTATGATAAAGTCTTGTTCCGTTTTGCATTATAAATGCATGGTCCGTGTGATATGAAAAAGGCTTGGCCCATTTTGCATTATAAACGCTTGGACCGTGTTGTATGAAAAAGGCTTGGCCCATTTTGCATTATAATTGTTTGGCCCGTATTTTGGAATAATGAAAAACTGTGTATGCAGTTTTGGTTCTTGTAATATACATACGCATATATGTATGAATGCATATACGTACGTATCCATGTATCTATTTGTGCATGTATATATTAATATATATATATATATATATATATATATATATATATATATATATATATATATATAGGTAGAGTGATATTTTAAACTTAGTCCTAAAATGTAATTTATAAAAAGATAAAAATGAAAGCACATCCTATCGAGATTATATTTCGATGGATATTGAGCTAATTTGATAGGCGAATTTAAAACCAAGATATGTTGTGCTTCACTGACAATGAATTGAAATAAAAATCGAAAATAGCCGAAGAGGACATCAACCAAACGACAATGAAATAATAAAATTGGATGCAAAAACAAACGACCAGGAATAACTAACGGAAAAAAAATCTGATGCGAGAATTAAGCATTAATTTGAATTTTTATATTTTTTTTATCTGATTTTTTTATTGTGATGAATGTTTGTCCATTTTGAGTCATTATAATATTTGTGTTCTTAACATGAAAAAATGTTTACATCTTTTTTTTCTTTTCTGTTTTATCTTTTCGTAAAATAATTTTGCTTCCATACACAAGAGAGCAATTATCATCGAATGAAAGCAGAGTTCGATGCAGGTAAGAAATGGTTTTAGTTTCAATTCTTTCTTTTCTTTTTTTTCTTCTTTGCATTCCTTCTTTTTTTTCTCTTCTTCATTCTTTCTTTTCTTTCTTTATCGCTTTTCTTAGATTTTCTCTTCTTCTTTCTTTTCTTTCTTTATCGCTTTTCTTAGATTTTCTCTTTTCTCTTCTTCATTCTTTCTTTTCTTTCTTTATCGCTTTTCTAAGATTTTCTCTTTTCTCTTCTTCGTCTTTCTTTTCTTTCTTTATCGCTTTTCTTAGATTTTCTCTTTTCTCTTCTTTGTCTTCCTTTTCTTTCTTTATCGCTTTTCTTAATTTTCTCTTTTCTCTTCTTCTTTCTTTTCTTTCTTTATCGATTTTCTTAGATTTTCTTATTTCTCTTCTTCGTCTTTCTTTTCTTTCTTTATCACTTTTCTTAGATTTTCTCTTTTCTCTTCTTCATTCTTTCTTTTCTTTCTTTATCGCTTTCCTTAGATTTCCTCTTTTCTCTTTTATTCATTTCCTTTTAAAACTTTCTTTCACTTTTGTTTATTTTTTTAATCGTTTTTGTCTTTTACATTTTTTTCTTTTGCTCTGTTTTTCTTTCTTTTTCTGTTACATTTGTTTTTATTTATCTTTCTTTTTTACTTTTTTAATATATTTCTCTTTAATTGCTTGTTGCCTTTTCTTTCTTTCTTTCTCGTTTTCTTTCTGTTCTTTTTCCTCTTTTTTTCTTTTTTTTTTGTTTGTTTTTTCTTCCCCGTTTCTTTCACCTCTACGTTTTCTTTCTCGTTTTCTCTTTCTTTATTTTTATACTCATTATTTTTCGTTTATTTCATCTCTTCCTTTGTTTCCGATTTTCCATCCTTCGTTTATTCTTCTTTAACTTATTCTTCATTAATTTTCTCAATGTTTTTTTTTGTTGTTTTTATTAATATTTTCTTGTTTTTTCTTCCCTCCTTCCACTTTTCTTTCCCCATCAAACCCCTTTTATTTCTCGTTAAGATTTTTTCCCTTCTTTCAGTTTTGTTCTTTATTCCTCTCTCTTCCATATTTTCTTTCATTTTTCTTTATTTTTATCGACTTCTTATATAACCATTTTTCTTCTTCTCTCTTCTTCCCATTCACTTCCACACTTTTTCATCGCTAATTGCGATATTATTTCAAAAACTGACATCTCTTCAACCTCACTGAGCAGAATTCCCATTCAGTGTGTCTTTATATGTTTAAAAATACCAATACATCTCTCTCTCTCTCTCTCTCTCTATATATATATATATATACCAATTAAGATCAGGCTAAATATTTTTAAATGATAAGAAACAATTTGAATGATATATTTTTTTAAAAGTTGGAATAAAAATATAAGAAAATTGTGAGAAGGCCAATGATATTTTATCAACATTTTATTTGATCTCATAAACTGACCAATTTCGTAGCTTATCGATATTTGATGCCAGAACTTCACATTCAAGACCTTAACGTATGGAATTATATATTTTCTCATTTACACAGATCTTTTATTCAGAAGTTTTTGTTTTGTTAGAAAATTCCAAGTGACTGATTGGCTTACCTCTTTTTTGATCCAAACTTACAACACAATCGCTTTTTTTTATTAATCTGCCACATTTGACACACATTGTCTGTTACAGATCAATGGTTATACAATTGACTTATTATGCAACTGCATATATCTCACAATGCACACGTATGTACATACATACATGACTGTTGACTCGTTATACGAGTATGACCATCGCTGACAAATTTGTTCTTTGATTTTAGGTTCTCGTGAGAACGACAATGACTCTTGAAACCAGCAAGTGACTTGCATTGCTTATTATGGACGCAAACTAAATTTCTTTTGTCTTTGCTCGTGGATTTCTGCAGGTATTTTGACACACTTCTCATGTTGAGTTAATTCCAGTCAGTCAGTTAAGTTCCATAAGTGATACAATCTTGGGAGATCATGTCTCTTTCGATGCATGACTGATTAGGCGGAAGATTTTCCTACAGTAAATTGTTATTTCATTCTACGGTAGACTAGTTTCCAACAAAGGCTATAGAATCCAACATGTCCTGCTATTCAACACATACCTGGAGGGTGAAGAAATGGATTTATACACTTCCCAAGAGTATTTGCGCGTAACTGGGATTAGAACTCGGCTCTCCAATTTCTCATTCGGAGAGCCGAGTTCGAAGCGGAGAGGAATATTATGGATATGATATTCTCGGTATGAGAAAATGTATTGAACGGCGACGACCAAGATTTAACTGTAAATAGTGATACCTTTTGTAAGGTTCTTGATAAAACTGGTCCCGCCACACCCACACACTTTTGCCAACTTAATGAAACAGTTACATACTGATATGGAGGCTCCTCTTCCATTCATAGATTCACTTGATTGCAGTGGACAATGGGATAAAGCAAGGTGATATTCTTGCCTTAACATTTTTTGCAGTCTCCTTTGCAGTTTTCCTTTCACATGCCATTTCCTTTTTCACATTCCTTTTCCTTCCTGAGCGTCGCACTTCAGAAGAGATTTGGGGCATGTCGAGATCGAAGTGATCGAAAATTACGTCGATCGGCTCTTCACAGCTATTTTGTAGTGATTTCGATTCCTTCAAACGGCATTTTCTGAGCTGGTTCCAATGGCGTTTGTGAATGTTTTTTTGTCCTTGGACCATATATACCAGTTCGCCAATTCTCTGCTTTATGATGCCCACTTCCCAGAATGTCATATTGTTCTTGTACGCCTTGAAAAAGACCCTATCGCCAGGATTGAAATATTTCCTATGAGGCGATACGGTTTTTTAAAAATTTTGCTTGCCGTGGAATCAGTTTGTCGAAGACAGACTTTATTTTCCTTGCGAACATTGTTTCTGCAGGCGAGCTTCCTATAGGCGTGTTCGGATTAGGGGTTATCCGATACACCTGCAGAAATTGTTGCAATGCTTTATCTGTCGGTGTGCCTAGTGCCTTTCTTAAAGCCCTTTTTAAATTGTCCACGAACCTTTCGGCCTGGCCATTTGACCTAGGGTGGTACTGAGGCGTTGTAACGTGGTCCACCTGATATGACTTGCAGAAGTCTCTAAATTCACTTGATGTGAATTGAATGCCATTATCAGTAACTATATAAAACGCGCGAATAGCTCATGTAAAAATCCGATCGTGCAGTTTGTGGTTAGTCTTTTACATTGAAGGACCTCAGACCATTTTGAGTAGCTATCCACAACAATGAGATAGTACATGTTGTCCATAGGCCCTGCAAAATCCACATGAATTCTTTGCCCAAGGATGTTCTGTTTGGGGCCATGGTTTGCACGTTGTGTTTGGAGCTTTTGCTGCAAGTGCGCATCCTTTGCATGATTCTATCATGTCTGCTATGTCCTTGTCCATGTTTGGCCAATAAACGTAGCAGCCCATGAGGCTTTTCGTACGGTTCTTCCCCGGATGTCACATGTGAAAATCCCTGAGGATTTTTCTTTGTAGGCTGTTTGGAATCACTACGCGGTCACTATATAGTAGGACATCATCGCAAAGGGAGAAAACTTCAGGCACCTTGGGGTCTTTGTTGAGCATTTTGATTTTTATTGATTGAATGAATTCATCCTCTCGAGAATCCCTTTTAATGTCGGCCAAAGTAACTGGGAGCTCTCTTATGGTACTCGCGATCATGTTTTTGATTTCACAATTTGTCCTTAGAATCGCAATGATGGAGTCTTCAAAGACTTCTGTATTTTTTGGAATGAGTCGCGATAAACTATCTGCATGGCAAATATTTTTAGTTGTTAGGAACTCTATCTTGAAATTATAGTTTAAAAGAATTGTACCCCAACGAAGTAGTCTATTTGCAGTATAGACTGGCATACCTTTTTAGACCCAAAAATTGTGATTAGAGGTCTATAGTCCGTCTGCAGTATGAACCCTCTACCATGTCGATATCTGTGAAACTTTGTCACAGCGAATATTAACCCTAGAGCCTCTTTCTCTATTTGGGAATATTGTTTCTCAGCTGGAAGTAGAGATCTTGATGCGTGAGCCACAGCTTTTCGCGAACCGTCTGGCAGTTTATGTAATATGCAAGCGCCTATGCCGTACGAGCTTGCATCACTTGCGACTATGATGTCGAGACTAGGGTCGAAATGTGTGAGGGGGAGGTCTGAAGTAAGAGTTTTCTTGATCTTCTCGAATGCCTCTTGGCATTCCGGGGTCCATGACTATGGTTTGTCCTTTTTTAAAAGTTGGTTGAGAGGCCCTCTCAAAATTTGCATGTTTCTAATGAACCCTTGGTAAAAGTTAGCTAGTCCGATGAAGCTTTGTAACGCTTGAACGTTATCTGGGGCCGGCATGTTTCTGATCGCGTTGGCTCTTTCTGGATCCGGCCGACGACCATCTTTATTTATAATGTGACCTAAGTATTTAATCTCTGGTAAGAAAAAGTTACACTTTTCCTCCTTGACCTTAAATCCGTATTCTTGTATCTTTTCGAATACGTTTATTATATGGTTCCGGTGCTCTGCCATAGTTTTACTGGTAACCAGTATATCATCCAAATAGGCTGTTGCATAGTCAAGGTCGCCCAGCATGGCGTCAATCTGCTGGAAAATAGCAGGCGCAACCTTTACTCCAAAAGCCAGTCTATTGTATTTATACAACCCTCTATGGGTGTTTATGCAGAGCAATTTGGAACTTTCTTCATCCACCTCTATCTGAAGGTATGCGTCCGAGAGGTCAATTTTAGAAAAAGATTTTCCACCATTGAGTTTACTGAAAATTTCTTCGGGGCTTGGGAGAGGATAGTGGTGATCTTGCAAGGCATCGTTTAACCCTGTGGAAAAATCTGCGCATACTCGTATTTGATTGGACTTCTTTTTTATGTAGACCGTAGGTGCTGCCCACTCGCTGAAATCTGTTTTAGACAGAATACCTGCTTGTTCGAGTCTATCTAACTCTTTGTTGATTTGTTCTAGAGCAGTGAAAGGGACTTTCCGTTTCTTTTTGAATACCGGTTGTGCACCGTCCTTCACCTTGAACTTAGCTTTCATTATAGTACATTTCCCAAGGCCGCCAGAAAAAAAAGCCTGGGGAAATTGTTGTTTGAGTTCCTTTTTTAGATTTACCAAATTGGACGTTGTACTTTGTATCTTGCAACAAAATGTACTCATTGGGCAATCCCAAAGATTGAATTTTTCTATCCAGTCAGTTCCGAATAAGTTATCTGAAGTTTTCAATACGTAGGCTTTGAGCTTTTTGGTAACTCCATTTAGTGTTACTGTAAGTATTACCTCGCCTAAAATGTTAATTTTTTCGCCAGTTACGGATTTTGCTCTTTTATCCGTTTTTAATAAAGTCGGCTTGTTCAATTTTCGCCAAGTACGCCAGTTAATAGCTGAAATATCAGAACCCGAGTCAAGCTAGAATTTAATGGACTTATTGAAAATATCCACAGTTACATATTTTCTTAAATTCCTATCGGCAATATCGTCAGATTGAGCTTGCCTAATTTTATTTTTGGGTTTTCTCGTTCTGTTGGCGTACCAGCACGAAGTTAAAGTATGCCCACTTTTATTGCAATTTTTGCAATATTTTTTGTTCTTAACTGGACAGAATTTCATCCAATACCATTTACCACAATGGTAACATGGTCCGGGTGGTTTCTTTAACTTATTTGGATTTTGGTTACTGCGTAATTTAGGACATGAGAATTGCCTTTTGTCTTTTTGAAGGGAATAGGAGGTAGACTTACTTCTGATTTTATTAATCTGAGTCACACCTGATTCCTCGATAGTGTTTGAGTCACGCTTTACAGATATTACTCTTTGACAGTCCTCTGTCAGTTTTTGGAGAGTCAATCCTTGTTCGTTCTCAAGCTTGGTCAGTACCCGACGTCTGACTTCGGCGTCTTCTGCTGATACTAGACCTCATGCGAAAAGTAAGCACTTGAAATCATCGACAGTCATTTCGGCTAGTTTAAAATCATTACAGAGCTTGTTTACCGATGCTGCAAACCTTAGAAAATCTTGCTGGTTGTCTTTGACTGTGTTCAGGCATTTCCAACGTTTGTGGAACAAGGTTGTGTTAGGCCCGAATAGTTCCGATAGTAGCTTAATAGTCTCTAAAAAATCCATGTCAGTCGTTTTCTTGGGTAGTATGAAATCTACGAACCTATGTTCTGTAGTTCCCAGTTTTCTTAATAGTAGACGTACCTTTTTTTTACTGGACCATTGTTCACAGTCTACGTTGAAAATATCTTCGTAGCACTTGTAAAAAGCGTCGAACGTTTTGCCGTTCTCTGGTACGTATTCAAAGGTTTCTATTGAATTGTAGATTGTACTCTGGGAGAATATTGTATCTTTTTCAAAGCTTTTAATGCATTTACGAGTAATTCTTTAAGTTTTTTCTGTTGTAGTTCAGCATTCTGA
Organism: Acanthosepion pharaonis; assembly: GCA_903632075.3. Classification (NCBI taxonomy): domain Eukaryota; kingdom Metazoa; phylum Mollusca; class Cephalopoda; order Sepiida; family Sepiidae; genus Acanthosepion; species Acanthosepion pharaonis. The sequence goes on from CAHIKZ030000491.1 coordinate 976,798, forward strand.
AGCGTAATTTTTTGAAATTCCATTTGTTGTTTATGTAATTCCAAAAATAGTTGTTGTCTTTCTTCTGCTTTTTGTTGCTGATCCAAATTTAGTTTTAACATTTGGGCAACTACTTTTTGAAAATCTTCCATATTTAAACAGACAAAAATGACAGCACTTTTTGTTGCTTTGAAACACGTGTACTAAGAGGAGATACACAAAAAAAATCTTGATAGATTTTTGTTCCATTTTTTTTTCTTTTACAGAAAAAAAATATGGACAGACAATTAGTTAAACTAAACCAATTATGTGTTTAGCTTTTTTGCAGTTCCCGTGGTTCCGTTAATTCTAACGTAATTGAATAAATTTTCACCACACTTATGTATTTTTTTTAGAAAGGTACAAAAAGAGAAAACTCACCTCAGTGAATTTGAGGGGAGAATAATTTTATGCACGAGTTCAACTCAGTTACATAAAAAAAAATTTTTTCGATAGTTTTTTTTCCGAAAACTGGTGTCGTCAGTTTGTTTTATGAACAAACTTTTTTTCCTGTGTGTGTGTGTGTGTGTGTGTGTGTGTGTGTGTGTGTGTGTGTGTGTGTGGAAATCGTTCTCGTATTAATATTCCGTAGATGTCGAATCGCTAGTTCGTCATTGCTATTTGGTATTGGAATATATGTAGACGCTGGGTGTTTAGCTTTTAAATCGCTAATGTATTAATACCAGCTTAATTTCACGTTCAACACTGCTGTGGGAACGCGTGGAGTTTGTGTATTTTTCGGGTACTGTCGCTATTGATATGGTGAGAACGAAATTCTCGAATCTTTTCTGTCGCCACCGTTGTGGGACTGGCAAAGTATTGCGGTTTTCGACGTGAATGCGTTTCTAGAATTCTTCGTCGACCCAGATGTGGGATTGGTAAGGTATTGATGTTTCGCCGTGAGTGCGTTTCTCGAATATTCGTCGCCACTGATGTGGGGCCAAAGTTGGGACCACAGAAGGAAAACACGGAACACGGATTAGATGTAAGAAAGATATATTAACAACAGGTTACAGAGATAGTGTAAGTGGAGCTTACTAAATCACTCTCCATGTCGCTCAGTGTGACGATATTTAGTCACCCCCCCCCCCACGAGGGTGTCATGTGGCACAAGGCCTTTTTAACGTGGGCATTCCCGAGCCATTAGGCTCGGCCAAAAAATAGCCCATTTGAACCCGTATAAACGGGTTCAGGGCCGGTTTTACCTCCCCGAAGGAGACTCCGCCCTTCATCGTAGCCTACTTCGGGTTCCTCCCGCCCGTAGGAAGAGAGTTGAACCGAACAGTCGCACCAGAAAGTGAGCGAGTGATGTCGCTCAGTGTAACGATATTCAGTTACCCCCCCACGAGGGTGTCATGTGGCACAAGGCCTTTTTAACGTGGGCATTCCCGAGCCATTAGGGTCGGCCAAAAAATAGCCCATTTGAACCCGTATAAACGGGTTCAGGGTCGGTTTTACCTCCCCGAAGGAGACTCCGCCCTTCGGCGTAGCCTCCTTCGGGTTCCTCCCGCCCGTAGGAAGAGAGTTGAACCGAACAGTCGCACCAGAAAGTGAGCGAGCGATGTCGCTCGGTGTGAGTCTCTAGAGTGCTATGTCGCCTACTTAATATAGGCCTGGAAGAGTCTATTGTGTAGGTAGTTTCCGGTCTCACAATATGCTGTATGCTTGTTGCATCCTTAAAGAAGGTTATAATCAGACAAAGGTAGTACTCGAACAGCAACATGGGCATAGATGAAAGAAAGAGAGGATTATTTTAAAAGAGAATACACTACTGAAAGACAGTGAATCGGTTAGCAGGCTAGCAATTGCCGAAGCCACACTGTGGTATGTCCTGTACACACTATATATATTTACTGATATAGTCAGTCCACAATAGGCAGAGAGTGGAACATCCCATTACAGCAATGGTCACTATGCAATCTTTATAGCGCACCTGGAATTGGATTGTCTCTCTGCCGTTTTTTGATGCTTTTGGACCAAGAATTAGCCCGAGGAAGACGAAAAATGATGTTCACCTCTCCACTTGGTGTACTTTACAATGAGAAAGTAGTATTTAAAAAATCTACCTGGCTGAAGTTTGTAAACACTTTCCCATCCCTTTGAAGTACTTCATCAAAAGACGCTGCACTGAAGGCAAGTGCTGCATTTGGTAAATTGGAGTTTGGTCAGATCAGATAAGGGCATTACCATCAAAATTAAATTAAGTGTATATAAGGCCTGTGCCTCAACATCTCTGCTGTATTCTTCTGAAACATTCTGGGACTATGTAAGACAGCTTCAGAGATTCCACCAAAACGTTCTGAGACGTTTCCTTAATATCAAATATCAGTTTGTGATTCTAGTCACTGTTGTCCTCGTAATATTTGAATGCAACGGTATTGAAACAACAATAAACCTGAAGGCTATGGACAGGACTGTCCAATAATAATATTCGATGCGACAGACTGGACACGTTGTGAAAATGGGGGGTGGGTAACATAAATTTACAGACGGGGAACTGACAACAGGAAAACGTCTACAACATAAGACTAGAAAGAATTTTAAATATTATTTGAATGCGTATCTGAATGCATTGCATATGAATGTGCAGCACTGGGAAGAACTTTATAAGGGAGGAGATGAAACACCTTTGAGGATGAATGTCTCAGGCATGCCCAGATCAAGCGTGATCTACGAAGAAGCAATCTTGGAAATCTGTTGCGTACGTCAGGGCATGCTTTTCATGAGGGCAGGTTATGTAAGTCACCATAGCAAGTAGATGCAAGTCAAATATGCCGTCATCCGTCATCATCCTGTAAACAATACCTGAGTTGTTTGCAACGAGGTTTGCAAATCATCATCATGACGGATTTTTTTTTTTATCAATCCGACAGATGTATATATATATATATATATATATATTCATTAAAGACATTTTTTTTATGTTTAACGTTGTTTTTTATAGATACAAGTATTTAAGTAAATTCTCTGTTTATGTTTTTTTTTTTATGATAAACAGTATTAAATAACATTTACCGGCCTGAATGTCCGAGAAATTTTCATAGAAAATATTCGTTCTTTGACAGGATTCGAACCTTGAATTGAAAAAAATGTCTTTAATGAATAAATTGTCGGACCTTGTCCATTTCTTATATATATATATATATATATATATATATATATATATATATATATATATATATATATATATATATATATATATATATATATAAAAAGACATTTTATGTTTATACATTCTTTTTATAGATACAAATATTTAAGTAAATGCTCTGTTTATAATAAACAGTATTAAACAACATTTACCGGCCTGAATGACCGAGAAATTTTCACAGAAAAATGTCTTAAAATAATTGTCGGACTATATATATATATATGAGAAAGTAAAGTTTTTACATATATCCAACACGAGTAAAAAATATATAGGAAAAAGTATGGAGTCTTTAAGAATATTTATTTATACCAACTTTACTAGTATCGCACTTCTATGATTATAAAAAGTTAAATTGAAATGGTTATACCTTGATAGGTACTGGACGAAACGGCTCACCATTGCTTTCTGCATTCTGTTGTGGATTCTTCTAGACTCGATGAATCCATTACGATTATTCAAATTCACCTTAATATATATATATATATATATATATATATATATATATATATATATATATATATATGGGGGGTAACGAGATATCATCTTGGACATAATAATAATGTTTGGTATTTCACAAATCAAGTTATCACTGAACCATAAATCTTAAATAAACCAAATATTAAGCATGGAATATATATATATATATATATATATATATATATATATATATATATATATATATGCATGATTAATAAAATATACAATTTATAGGTGATTGGTGCTGTGGTGTTGATATGTTCTCGGCCCGACCATTATTAAGGAAAGGGAACAATAAAATAACAGTAATTAAGAAGACAGAAAATTACAATTGGCATTGCATTTAAATTTTTGAAGTTCAAAGTTGACTGGAAAACAAGAAAGCGGAAGAAAGTTCCACATGCTAGAAGTACGAGAGAAGAAACTGATAGCATAGAAATTGCGGTTACATATAGACTTGCCACTAAAGTCGTACTGTTCTTGAAGTCATAAAGTCTAGGGAGCAAATAGGAAAGGCCATCAGAACAATTATCATGAAACTATTTATAGAAAAGGCAAAGGGAAGCCACATTATGTTCGTAGGAAAGTGACAGGAGCCGAGATACCAGGTCAAGACCAATAACATTGCAGATGCTCCTTTGTATTTTATCTAGAAACATTAAATACATAGTAGACGTACCAGAGTCAATATGATAGCAATATTCAGTGCATGGACGAATACTGGACTTATGTGTGAGATTGATTCTGGTGAAACTACTCTTCGATAACAATAACAAAGAGGGATTAAATATATATGATATAAAAAGGCTATAATAATTATAATTCATTAATATACTGAGAGCTCAACAATAGACCTTGCATGAATCTTCTAATTGTGACTAGATTGTTAACCTTCAGTATACGGACTTTTGAAATCAAATATTAATTCAGGCACCAGAGGTAATTACGCAACAATCTCATAGATAGATAGATAGATAGATAGATAGATAGATAGATAGATATGAATATATTGTGATAGATAGATAGATAGATAGATAGATAGATAGATAGATAGATAGATATGAATATATTGTGATAGATAGATAGATATGATCATATTGTGATAGATAGATAGATAGATAGATAGATAGATAGATAGATAGATAGATAGAGATGAATATATTGTGATGGATAGATAGATATGATGATATTGTGATAGATAGATAGATAGATAGATAGATAGATAGATAGATATGATCATATTGTGATAGATAGATAGATAGATAGATAGATAGATAGATAGATAGATAGATAGATAGATATGATCATATTGTGATAGATAGATAGATAGATAGATAGATAGATAGATAGATAGATATGAATATATTGTGATGGATAGATAGATATGATCATATTGTGATAGATAGATAGATAGATAGATAGATAGATAGATAGATAGATAGATAGATAGATAGATAGATAGATATGAATACAATGAGAGAGATTGGGTATTTTCCTGACATTGTTGCGGAGGAGGATGTGACATAAGGTCTTTTTTTTTTAATATGGAGTGCCTATACGCGTTCATATGTTCCAGGATAAAAATTGCCCAGTCCCCAAGACAAATGTAATGCTGGCGTCGATATTCGACCAACCCTACCACCCCAGGCAAAAGACCAAAAATAGATAGATAGATAGATAGATAGATAGATAGATAGATAGATAGATAGATGTTTTGCGTTCTGAAGGTTTTATGCAAGTTCAGAAATGTCTTGATTTGTAAAATCAGAAGATAGTGTAGCGCCAATTCTCCGAAAGAGAAATATAGAACAGCTTTGTAATACGACATCCAAAATCTTTCAAGCATCTAACTCGAGCGCCAATTATAATAGGATTACTCACTGTGGAACAAATAATGCTAATTAAGCAATGTTCACTTGTATTATTTCCATTACTGGACTTCATTGCCATATTCACAACGTTTCGGCCGTTGTTCGCTTCTTCAGGTGATTTCAGGAATTTCCAATCGAACCCTTTATTTAGACCACTGGGGTAGATTGTTCTAGTTCCACGTGACATGCCTTTTCCGGATGCCTCAGTTATTTCCCTCAGTACATATGCTAGGCCACACAAATCTCCTGAGCCGACCAAGCATAGAAATGAATACAATATGGGAACCAGTAATAAGAAGTGCAAGAGAAAAGCAATGAATAAGAACAAAAATTGCAATGTAAGCTCTGGTAAAAATGCAATAATAATAACAAATAATTGGAATATGAACATTGGTAAAAAATGATGCTGTAACATTAGGTCCATAAGTCTCAGAAATTCATACACAGATATCCTCAAGGACACATGGCCCAGTGGATAAAGATCCAGTGACTAGACCCAAAGAGTTGTGAGTTTAATAACAGGTCGTAGCAGAGGGGATAGCACTGGTAAAATATGATGAGTGGTGAACCAAAAACTTAGAGATTCGAGTTAAAGGGAAATAACTAAGATATCAGGCATGGCAAGTGGAACTAGAACAATCTATCCCGGTGGACGAAATAAAGGGTTTGGTTCGAAATTTCAATCAACTGAAGAAGGCGTTGTGAATATGCCAATGAAGATGTGGATAACAGTCCGAATAATGTGAATAATTCAAGTAATCATAATACTTCATCTCATAGATATAGACAGATAAGTAGATTATATTGGTAATAATACTTTAGTTCAGCGGTCCCATAACGATACTGACGATAATGTTGAGCAAAAAGAAATATATATATATATATATATATCAATGTGGATGAAGGTTATAGTATAAATAGTATAAGAGTATCTTAAGGAATTAGTCGATAGTGTTTATCACCTTCTTCAGCAACGTGGTATCATTCGTCTACGTTCAAATCTTCTATTCCCCGAAGCGTTATCCGTCGGATACATGCACTCATCTTTGAATTTCGTTCTGATCCACTAACTACCCCAACCCTCACCTGATCTATTATCATTTTTATGTGTGTTTGATGAATGGACCTCTTGTTTCCGCTCAAGTTGCCAATATTGTGATAATTGCCCGCGGCTCTCGTTTAAACCTCATATTCAATAATGTATTGTGTCAATCTCTCTTTGTCCGAAATTATCTGATAGAAGTTTGAACCTGATTTTGTAATGTCGCCGGTTAATCAGAGGGAAAGGCAGACTAATTTGAAACCTCAACGAAGCAAAATATGGATGCTGTTTTCTCTGGCCATTTTTTTTTCTTTTTCTTTTTCTTTCTTTCTTTTTTTTTTTTTTTTTTTTTTTTTTTTTTGCTTTTTTTAATGCAATGTGATGTTTTGCTGAATCACAATAGAAATATTTAAGGTACTAATAAATCAGACTATAACCAAAAACAGATTGGGATACACAACTTCAGAAAACAGAACAGGAATATTTTCAGGTCCTTAAAGATTCCGTTTTTGCTCGCGTGTTGAATTTATTATTTATATATTTTACTAAAGTGTTAAAATCCTGATTTCGGCAGATTCAGACGACATATTCTTATAATTTTGTCCGTTGCTAGTTAGAGGCTGATTTTTACTTTTTAAAAACAGTTTTTATATATACATATATATATATATATATATATATATATATATATAGAGAGAGAGAGAGAGAGAGAGAGAGAGATATATATATATATATATATATATATATATATATATATATATATATATATATATATATCCAAGTATATGATTGGTGTATACGGAATAAATTCCAATAACAATTACTATTCTTAAAAGAGTGCTCAATACAGAGTCGAGTGAATATAATTACTTTTTTTAAAATTATAACATAAATATGTTATAAAATCACTACAAAAATAGACATTTTGTTTCAACACCTCTGGTGTCTTATCAAGTGATGATGTTGAATGTAGATTGTAGATTCTACATTCAACATTCAACATCATCACTTGATAACACACTAGAGGTGTTGAAACAAAATGGCTTCTGTTACCAATTATAGACATTTAAGAATATTTGTGGAGATTTCATAGTTTATTTTGTTCAGGTTATTGTGTTTATAATTAGTATGCATTTGATTACAATATAGGAGATTAATATGTTTGAGATTAGTAGAAGATTATTATAAACAACATGAAAATATACTAAAAAATTAGTAAATATTAATATATCTACAACAGATCCTAGCAAAAAAATTAAGTTAATCATATACTACACTAAATCTAGTATATCCAACTCAATTATTCGCAATGATTCTTCTCCCCAGTTTAGCGATTTGCAAAAAACCAACAGTTTACAAATTCAAGTGCCCTTTGGGAGATTGTATCTCCAACAAATTAAATAATATTTATGTTGGTCACACCACAAACTCGTTTTCACGACGCTTGACACTACATTTGAGTGAAAATTCTAACATTTTTAGGCATTTAAAACAATATGCCTGGCCGCACACACAATTCCGTAAAATCCTTGTTGAAAACGCAATTATACTTAAACATGAAAACAATAAACAAAAACTAAAAATTCTTGACGCTATATACATATAACAGTTGAAACCTAACAAAATAAACTATGGAATCTCTACAAATATCCTTAAATGTCTATAATTGGTAACAGAAGCCATTGGTTTATACCAACGGCTTCCCATACTTAATACTTCTCGAATTCACTCTCGCGTGGTCATGTGTGACGTCATGAGCTGCGGTGCACATTTTTATCGTTGCTTGGAAATCATTCCTGTAAACAGAAACAGACTATCATCACATTCTTGTCCGTGTATTGCTTAATATATTGTACAGTAATTGTCATCTTTGATAATGGCTTATGTAAGCCGAAAGCTTAGATTGGATTAAAAAAATATGTATCAATATTGTGATTGTCTTTCTTCGTTTAATGATAATGTTAATAAGCTTATCAGACGTTATAAAAAGAATTTAGATAAAATAAATAGACAACACTTGTCTATATGATTTAATGAAACATGTATGAATGCCTTTCGTATGTATTTGTTTGCAAATCCGTGCAGAATTGTCTCATACGAAACATAAACGTCAAAAACGACAGGAGAATCCATCATCATGATATATATATATATATATATATATATATATATATATATATATATATATATATATATATATATATATACAAGCGTAGACCCAAAACTCCATAGGCCCAAACGGACACTTCCAGACATATATGTATATGCATGCACACACAAACACAGGAAAAAATGGTTCCATTAAGTACCTGGCTCCTTCTGTTATCCTCCACGTGTAATACACGCACATACATACGCACATACATACACACAATCAAAAAAGAATTAATTCAATTTTAGGCCAATGAAAAGCGCGTAAATTAATATTTAAATTGATATAAAATTAACGAAAATGATAAAATCGACAGACAATTGCTGATATCTCCTGAAGAGTGGACCGAACGATTTCACAAAAGTCCTCTACGAAACTCTGGAGTAGTGGTGCTGCATATAATATCAAATTAGCTAAGTGACAAATTTCATGTTTGTACTAATCCTATATATATATATATATATATATATATATATATATATATAAAAGTGAACATAGAAGTCAACACTTAGAGGCAACAGTTTGTTTCATGCTAGATGCAATCGACAGGCCACGACGACTGCATCTAGCATGAAACAGACTGTCGCCTCTAAGTGTTGACTTTATGTTCACTTTTATATTACACACTCTCTATCTCTGATATTGCGCACTTTATCCCATAAATATAGCACACCTTAAGACTATATTTTCTATATATATATATATATATATATATATATATATATATATATATATATATATATATATATACGACTTTTCTATAAATATCTTCACAAAAATTCTTATGGTGAGCTTTCTATATTATCTCTACTTCACAATTTTAAGCGCAGCACTAGATTGGCTGATAGGTCCCATCATTTTACTGTTGAAATTGCTAAATAACCATAGATTCTATATTAATGATTTTTTTCTCTGCACTTCTCGCTTGTGGAACTTTAATCGGGCTTCTTGCTTTCTTATCATCTTTGATCCTCAAAAATTTAAATGCAATGTCAATCGTTATCATCTGTCTTAATGAATTCTGTTCTCCTGTAAACCCTCTCTCTCTCTCTCGCCCTCTCTCTCTCTCTCTTTCTCAAACACACGCACACACACAGAGTAATCCCTTGTATCTTGTAGCTTTTATTGCCTTTCTTGGGATGAAATGGCTTAAAAAAGACACTGAAGTCTAAAAACTCAATGTTATTTAATTGATTGGTTAATGTTTATTTTGTTAAACTATTGACTTGCAAAATAAAATATGACGTTTACTTAAGTTTTTATATAAACTCTTTTAGTAAATAGAATGATGAAACATGTTAAAGAGCTCAAGATGTCATCGCCAAAGTTATATTTGAAGGTGTCTTTAGCGGGATCGACAAACAAAATGTCATTACCGTGAAAACGAATTTCGCCTGCCCTTTGGAGTGACCATCTAAATTGGATTTTATCTTTTTAGAAAGGAAAGATAACATCTGCCAAGTTTCATTCGCTGAACTTGTTTTTGTTTATGAGAAGAAAAGTAAGAAAGGAGCGGCGAAAAAAGGTCATCAGAAGTAATATATTTATGTATATATATATATATATATATATATATATATATATATATATAATTGCATAAATAAAGAATAAAATATAATACAAAATAAACAAAGGAAAAGAAGCAGAAAAGTAAATCTAATTGACACGAAAAAGAAACAGGAAATATTTAAGATGAAGAAAAAGAAATATATTTGAAAAATCGCTAGAAATGAAAAGAACATTACAAAGAAGGTTACATGAGAAAGACTTTGTACAAAAGAAAGAAATTATTTCATGTTACATTTTACTTACCTTTGATTACTATATTATCATTTTTATACCTATTTTATATTTGGAAAAACGTTCAGAACTACAATTTTACTTGAGACAACACGAAGTTATTCTAAGACAGTAACTATTCCAGTTCCTGTTTGGATTTAAGTTAATGTTCTAAACATATTTTTTCGTTCATTCTGAATTCTTATATTCTATCAGTGTTCTTATTTTCTTTTTCCTTTATTCTTATATTCTGATAATCTTTAATTTTCTACTTTCATTCATTCGTTATTCTTGTTATGTAATATTTTGTTAATATTCTTCCTTATTTAATTGTTTATTCTTATATTCTCATAATATTCTAACCGTTTTTTTTAAAATTCCGTTGCATTCTTTTGTTCTTGTAATCTCGTTCCCTTCTTTCATTCATTCTCAATTTTTATAGTATCTTATCTTCAAATATTTTTTCATTCATTCTCTGTTCTTATATTCTATTAATCTTCAAATATTCTTTCATTCATTCCTAATTTTTATAGTCTCTTAATCTTCAAATATTTTTTCATTCATTCTCTATTCTTATATTCTATTAATCTTCAAATATTCTTTCATTCATTCTCAATTTTTATAGTCTCTTAATCTTCAAATATTTTTTCATTCATTCTCTATTCTTATATTCCATTAATCTTCAAATATTTTTTTCATTCATTCTCTATTCTTATATTCTATTAATCTTCAAATATTCTTTCATTCATTCTCAATTTTTATATTCATTCTTTATAGCGTGTCATGAGCGTAGGGAAAGGACCGCGACGTGAAAGCTGATTCCGTGGATCCACTCCGAGGTTCAAGTCAAGAGACAGTTTTTTTTTTACACTCAGGCGAACCACTCACCAACAGAGCTCCTAGTCAGTGTCTGTCCCTGTGGGGCAGCCACCTTAACAACGTGGAACATAAGCTTTCTTTCGGCCCTACGGAATCTCTCCCTTCTGTCTTTAGTGATATCTGGCCCATCTTCTCCTGCCCAAATCGCCAAACTTCAGAAATGAGGAGAAGCCAACGATGTTGATCACAAATGCCAATGCGGGCAAAAACAAACTACGGAAAAACTAGTTTGCCCAAATCTTCAAGATTCATGCACACTTAACAAACTTGAAACCTTAACATCCAAGGCAAGGCTCTTGGTGCAACATTGTATGACTGTGGTGTAGCGACTCGATCAGAAGATTAAACCTTTTTTTTTTTCGAAAGCGATTACGTGGTTTTGTGGTTAATTATTCTCTCCACCCGTTTTCTTCAGATGAAATGTTGCTACCGATATTGATTCAGCAAATGTTCTGACAAGCTTCATTCCTTAGTTCGAATAGTTCAGACCTTCACAGCTATAGGAACTGCCATGACACGTACACGGCGTCAAATCGTCCTTATTCCCCACTTCGTATTCTCTTCTTATTGTTAACGAGGAAGCTCCACGCGGACAAATTCTTACCCCAGAACCTATCGATTTGTGGAACAGACTCGAGAGAAGATGCTTACTCGACCACTGAATTATATTAATGGTCAAACTGATATCTACCCTACAAATTCTCATAAAAGGAACCTCTTCACCTTTCCTTCTCCATTGTAGCCTTACAACAATTTCATTCGGTGAAAAATTGAATACAAATTCTTTTTTATTCATTGGGAATTCTTAAATTATATTAACCTTATTCTCTTCTGAATTCCTATATTCTATTACTCTCCTAATAATCTTGTTCCATCCCTTGTCTTTTTTCATATTCTATTAAACTTATAATCTTCTATATATTTATAATCTATTTATTTTATATTTTTTCAATTATTTTGTATTCTTTTATTCTACAAGCAGCATAGCCTGGCGTTTCCCGTGCTTGATTCAAAAATCGTACGACATACAGCAATCGCTATCACTTGACTTAAAAAATTTTGCCCTTCCTTGTCTTTAAAGGAGTGCCCTTTGCCGTGCTGATGTTGCTACATGCCTTACTTCTTGCCTATCTCACACTGCGAAATTTTGTCTAAGCTCTATACTAAACATTAAATCTGTTACGAAAAAAGAACTAAACAAAATGAACACAAAACGATCAGCTTTAAAAAGGACTCGTAACTGGAAAAACCGAATGAAAAAAGAATGTTAACAACAAATACTTTTTCACACCCAACCCAGTTCTGCGGAATCAGGATCAACGTTGAGTTTAAGCAAGCGAATGAGCCAATTGGAGTAAAGTGCCATGCAGATTTAAATTTTTCCCACTTGTGACGAATGCAGCTATCGATTTTTTTTTTGCATGCTAGCATGCTAGTTAACATTCGTGTCAGTTAGCTGTTGGCTCTCACGCTGGCCAATAGAATCTTCCTGCTTATTCGCGGCAACCAGATATTGGCTCTCACGCTGGCCAGTACAAAATGACCGCAAACTACAGGAAAATTACCGTAGAAGCATGAAAAAATCGATTATTTCCACTATCGATGGGAGTTGGGAAATGCAAGGTCAGTCTTGGCCTTCCCGCTAACTTGGAGCATGTGCATGTAAATTTTGGTGCAAATCCGTCGAAAATTGCGGCCGTGCATTCGTTACACACACACACACACACACACACACATCCTGGCTTTTATAGATAGAGACTAATCATCTACTTATTTCATTCATTTTCTATTCTCATTAATTCTGTATCTTCTCATGCGCTTGTTTCGTTCATTCTCTATTTTATTAATTTTATTCTCTTCTGTATTCTTATATTCACTTAATATTCTATCATTCTTTTATTTATTCTGCATTCCTATATTCTATCAAGCTTCTATTTTTTATTGCTTTTCCTTTTTGTTTTACTTTTCATCGAAATTCAAACAGAATATGGATGATTTTGCTTTTACATTTTATTTCTTTTATTTTTCTCTTCATATTTTCATTTCTTCTTCCTTTTATTATCTTTTTCGCTCTTTCATTTCTTCTTCTTTTTATTGTCTTTTTTCGATCTTTCATTTCTTGTTCAACATTTCTCTTTTTTTTATTTAATGAATTATTTTTCATATTCATTCCCATCGTTCCCTTAACTAAATTAAGTATTCTTTTTCGTTTGTAATCGTTAAATGATCATCAAAGTCTGTGGTAATAAAATAAGCACATCCCATATCCCCTCTCTTTTATAACCATCCACTATAATAAAATAAACGTTTTAAGTGTTAAAGCTGAATTAGTCAAATACAGCTTCATAAGCTTCTACTTAGAATGGTTGCTATGCTACAAAAGTGTTTTACTCTGCATTCCAACCAATCAGCTGTTATTTTAGCCTTTGCAGCAAAATAAAAGTTTGTTTTCTTACAAATTATCCATAAATTATTTTCGTTCAAGTCTTTTAAATAATATTTAATATTTTGTGCAATCAAGCAGATTTTGGAATATTTGGTAATTAGTCTCACCAATCGATCACAGTAGCTTTCAGTAATGATAGTACTTTCAGATAGAAAGATAGATTTGTCAAGTTTCAACAATATGGCCGCTTGGTTACAAATTGATTTCTTAACTTATCGACCGAATGTTTCTTTTCTTCTTTATTTCTTTTCGCCATTTTGATTTTCATTCGTCGAAAAATGTCAATTGTGAATTTCTTAATCAATTAATTAAGAATGTAATATTTTATTCGTTTTCTTTCGGAATGGTTTTTTTTCCTTAAGCGTCCAGTAAAAGCATCATTTGTAAGTCTTTCGAGCTTTTGATGAAGGCCAATCAATGGCCAGTTAAAGTTAATTAGGCTAACAGCATTCCTTCTTTTCGTTCTTTCTTTCATTTCTTATCATTTGTCATTTAACTATTTATTTATTGAGTCAGGAATTTTCTTTCTCTTTCACTTATCCACGTCTTTCTTTTTCTCTCCCCCCCCCCTCTCACTATATATATATAAGAAAAGAATAAAGTATATATATATATATATATATATATATATATATATATATATACTTTATTCTTTTTCTTTCTTTTCAAAAGTTTTTATTTTATTTTTCATTTCTCCTTCGGCTTTTCCGCTTCCATTTTTGTTCATTATCTTTGTATCTTTAAGAAGCCTATTTCCATAAATTTATTAAGTCTACGGGGAAACCTATGCATACATCACTCGCGAATATCATGCGGGTGTATTCGTAAATAGAGAAACAAGTTATTTAAGCAAAATTATATTTGCTTCGAGTTCATGCCTAAATAATAAATACATTCAAATTCCGTCAAAATTAAACGAATTTCTGAATGGCTATGAAATTAATTCAGTCCTAATCTAATCATCAGTTCGTGAATAGTAACGTAATTTTTGTCAATAGATTTAAGGCGTTTTGAGAAGATTTGTAACACCAGACTTACTTGACTTTTAGTCATGTTTCTCCCATAGAAAATTTACGAAAGGATTAAGAAATATCGAAGTTGTATATGGCGCCAAAGTCTTTTAGAAATATCTAAAATGTCAGCTGTTCTTAACCGTTTTCTCACTTGCTTTCCTCCTATAGAAATCTCAGAAAAGCTTTAATATTGAAACTTTCTCATATCAATGCTTGCAATTGGTTTTGAGCGAATCAAATATGTCGGACAATCCTTCTTCAAAGTCTGTGGAACTCTAACAAAGACCTCTACCAAATAAAAGAAAGTACATCATTTGAGGATTTTCGACAAGAGCAAAAACTAAATTGGATATCACAGGTAACTCGAAATTTCTCATAATTTCAATCCAGAGGGTAGAAAGGAAACAACCTCCGTCAATACTGCAAAGATTGATAGAAGCTACTGGATATGAGAAAACTATTTTCGCGAAAAATTGTCTTTATAGAATTTTAAACGGACAGGAAACGGCTAATATTACGATAACCGGTAGAGAGAAGAACAGATACTATACTTTGATCCCAGTCCGGTGGCCAGGAAGTGAAGAAAAGTCTAACAATGACTTCTTGGTCAGTGAATGCCAAATGTTTCCTTATAAGGAAACGGCTAATATTACGATAACCGGTCGAGAGAAGAACAGATACTATACTTTGATCCCAGTCCGGTGGCCAGGAAGTGAAGAAAAGTCTAACAATGACTTCTTGGTCAGTGAATGCCAAATGTTTCCTTATAAGGAAACGGCTAATATTATCATTACGATTCCGATAACAATCAGCCGGTCTGAAATATTAGCGGCTGGTTTTATTGTTTCGTCCAATGAGATGGCTTTGAAAAGAAAAAACGTAAGAAACATTGAACATCTCAAAGTTAGGGAATAGATAAGTTCGAACAAGAGTATTTCTATATAATTCTATATGTATGCATATCGAGTTATATCTTATGAATATAAACCCAATGAATAGAACTACAATTATAATATCCAATACTAAATATCATCAATTGAAATGTAAATTCCATCATGATAAAATCGATTTTGAATTACGATTAATAATTGTTAATGTATTAAGATATTTTAATCGCATAAAACTTGAATACAAAATACAAGTCGAATCCACGATGTGTGTGGGTTGGTTGTATCAAAGACATTAATTGATTTTTAGCTTAAAATAAAGAATGAGAACAGAACTTACATTGATTTCTTGTTACCAAAGTCTTTCAGCTTTTATAACGAATATACTTATCATGAAATTGATTGTATATGTGTGTGTGCTTGTGTGCACGCATGTGTATGTATCTATGTTTGTGTGTATTAGTGTGTTTGTCTGTGTTTGTGTCTGTGTTTGTGTGTGTGTCTGTGTGCGTGTGTGTGCGGTACTGTCATATCGTCTCGGAATGAGAAATCAAAGAGCCGAGTTCGAAATCAAGTCGAGGTCGTTACATTCCCTTTCCGATGTGTACATTACATTTCCAAGCCTAAAAAAGGAACATTTTAATTTCTAATATAATTTTTGTATCATGAAATTTTTTCATGACCCAATTTTTTTATGACATATATACATATATATATGTGTGTGTGTGTGTGTGTGTGTGTGTGTGTGTGTGTGTGTGTGTGTGATTTTGTTATATATCTGAACATTTTTTAAAAACTATGATACCACGCTTCAGAGGCTTTTTTTTCTGTTTTATAATGTTTGGTGTTGTTAAAAGGAACACTTGCAGGAATTCTTTGACCATTTTTATTATATTAGTTTCCTGATACGTATCATTCCAATATGAAAAAAGAACACGGGATTATATTGTCAGATATATTTTTCAAAAAATATTGTTTGCTTGACTCACCTAAGAAAACTCAAAACCGACACTAAAAGTTTTGAAATTATCTTAAAATTTCATTTATAAGAGAAAAATGTTTATACAATTCTTTTTAATTTTGCACGATCAGCAAATAAAAATTCACATACTTATTTATTCAAATATTTAACAGATTTTTTTATATTTTCAATTTCCCTTCATTTTACATAGATTTAATTTACCGTGTTAATTACTTTTGTGTTCTTGTTAATGAAAATAGATTTTAATTATTAAAATTATGTATACTGGTAATATATATTATTGAATCATAGCGAAATAAGTATTTTCTTCATCTTCTGTGAAACAAATTCTATATGTGTTGTGGTAGGATCCACCTAATTTACATAGTGGAGTACCGACCATATAAATATGGTTGGTACCGGGAAGACGGGGGAGGAAGAAGAGATCCAATCCAGAGACTCTGCCCGACTGCAACTAAGTCAACCCATTCTACAGGAACAGTCTTCCCAAGAATATACCAAAACTATCTGTAAATATTGTGTACCCTTTCATGTTTCAATACATTTTGTTTAAGTACATTTTGTGTTGTATTATTATTATTATTCCATGCTTTATTCAAGTTTCAACAATATGTAACAAAAATCACAATAAATTTCATAAAAGTTATCAAAATTATTGTTTCTCTGAAATTAACATTTTTTTATAAAGTATTTTCAGACTTTGTTGATACACAATTTTGTAAAATGTTGAATTTTTTTTCCTGATTGTATTATACAATTTTATATTTTCTGTAATCATTTGGTGTAAACAAATTAGCTCATTATTTTTTTCAATATCATCTAAAATGTCTAATTTATGGCAAATAAAGTGATTTTTGTGCATTAATTATTTCATGGTAGAGGAGGTTATTTTTGTCCTTTCTTTGTACATTTGCATTTATGGAAATAAGTCAATAATTGCAAACCGCTTTCCTATGTATAGTTGCCAATTAACTAATTACTGGTCATTACGAACAAGTTCCTTGCTAAAAATATACCTTGAAACTATTATTTAGTAGTAATTTAGGTCTCTACATGGCCACCCCCAGTCGTCGACCTTAGTTGCATGGTTGCCAGGCCTGAGTTAAGGATCACCTTGGCTTAAACCTATATTTATTTCTACGCTTTCAAGCGAATGTTTACTTTACAGCTTAAACCCCACATCACACGAACACTTGCAACAATATCAACAGCTAAAATGGGTAACACATGTAACTAGAATAAAAATTAGGCATAATCATGATGTTTTCTTTCGACACTGCTTTAAAAATAAAAAGAGGTCACGGAGGAAACGCCTATCAATACTAGAAAGTGCAATAACAGTTAACGTGCTTCAACAACCTATTTTCCTGAAAATTTGATTTAAGACAAAGATTTTTATAAATTTATCAGTAAGGGTAACTGTTCGGTCAGTGAATGTTTGCTGTATGGAAACGGTTGATTTCACATTGAGAAATGTACTTTTACCTCATTCACAAGGCGACTTAGATAAATCCCTAATCTAAGCCGCCTTGTGAATGACGTAATACAAATACTAAAGCAATGTGCTGAAAATTTACAAACATTGAGAAATGTACTTTTACCTCATTCACAAGGCGACTTATATAAATCCCTAATCTAAGCCGCCTTGTGAATGACGTAATACAAATACTAAAGCAATGTGCTGCAAATTTACAAACATTGAGAAATGTACTTTTACCTCATTCACAAGGCGACTTAGATAAATCCCTAATCTAAGCCGCCTTGTGAATGACGTAATACAAATACTAAAGCAATGTGCTGCAAATTTACAAACATTGAGAAATGTACTTTTACTTCATTCACAAGGCGACTTATATAAATCCCTAATCTAAGCCGTCTTGTGAATGACGTAATACAAATACTAAAGCAATGTGCTGCAAATTTACAAACATTGAGAAATGTACTTTTACCTCATTCACAAGGCGACTTAGATAAATCCCTAATCTAAGCCGCCTTGTGAATGACGTAATACAAATACTAAAGCAATGTGCTGCAAATTTACAAATGTAAAGCACCAAGTGGGAATCAAATTCTTTAAAATGTGAGACAGGATTACGAACCCCTGTTCAATGGCGCATACATGTTTACATTATTGCTGTTGTTGTTGCTGCTGCTGCTGCTGCTGTTTATTGAAAGAGCAGCATGCCAAAAATGACACTGGTCAAAGATACAATATAGTCAGCATAAACTACAACCGACGCTACCTTTTCGGTCTATGAATGTTTCCTTATTTTCCTTATTAGCTAATATTGTCATTCAAGTCAAAAGACTGTTTTATAATTATACTATTTAACTGAAACGGTGGATATCTGAAGATGTATGAGCGGGTGTTGAAAAGTTCTTTCCAAATTCTCAACGTTATTTTGCCACTGAAAAAGCTGAAATTTACTTTTATTTTTTAAGATTGTAAAGTGTCAGTTTGCGCTTATTTTTTAATGTCTCATATCAATGAAAAAAAAAAAAACTAATGTCAATGGAAAATGCAGAAATTTTAACTGTTGAATTCTGCATTGTTTTTACAGAAGTAAAAGACCTCAAAATTAATCCAAAAATGAATCTTGTAAATATTGGGTAACGACTGTGCGCCATATTCACCTGAGTAGAATTGGAGCTCCATACATGTTCCAGAATTTGAAAGTCAAGATGCGATACCTTCTGGGAAACATACAACGATTTCCGCTTTTTCTTATGTTTCTTTTTATGTTTCTTATGTTTATTACCTCTCATTGGCCAATCAACAAACCTCGGTAGGAAGATGTATTTGGACGCTAGAGATGTCCAGGGAAGCTGAATATACAAATGTTGTCAGTCAAATGCGCGCTAAAATATTTGATTTCCTACCAGAAACGATATTGAGGGCGCAACTTCAATGTGATTTTCAGCAATCTATATATATATAATTGTAGCCTCTGTCTGTCGGTCTGTCTGTTATCGAACTCCTCCTTAGGTATTAGAGATAGACCCTCAATAACCATATACATTCTGAAACTATATTACCAAGGGTACTTGGATAAGTTTATTTCATTTTGATCAAAGGGAGTCCCGGGGAGTAGGGACACACCCCCACTGAATTTTTTTCCGTTTGATTTAAATTAAATTTAAATTTGAACAAGCGAATGATTCCTATTGAAAATATAGAAGGAGAAAGCCAGAAGATGGAGGTTATATTGGCAAGATCATTGAGTAATCCTAAAATACATCATTTTTCTCTACAAATTATTACAATGATTTAAAATCAATCATCGTTTTCTGACAATAAAAGAGTGACATGCATCAAGGTGCGGGTAATTCGGCTAGTATATTTATAAATGTTTGGAACACTTTGCCACTATTGATGAAATATGGTTACAACACTACGAACATACTTTAAAGTGGTGGCACTCTGGTTTTTTAAAACCGAGAAAATTCAGATTGCAAAATGTCAGAAAGCAAGTGTCACGGACACAGTCTTTTCTAGGGAATAAGGAAGGTGTTTGGATGATTGACCTTATCCATTTAGATTAGATTAAAGTTTGCGTTGAAAGAAAACACGACGGCAAGGGAAGCCGCTGAATGGTGTACGTATTAAAAAATGTATTAAACAAACACAATTGTATTAAAAACTGTTAGCAGCACCAGTATTTCAATGACTGAACGTCAGCAAATTTAGGAGAAAGCATAAAAGAACTTATGAATCTATGCGCCATGAGCGTCGACCTGTCGGTTGAATATATGGAATATGGACATATTATGGATTAAGGTTATTCCGTTCCTGGTAAAGTTGATTTTTTTTTAAAAACCATGTCGCGTTCTTGCGTTGAAATCTAATTATTACTTTACGAAAATTTTTTTCAACATTTTTTTCTAACTCATATTTCAGTCATGATACACACAGTGAGGAACGAGATCGCAAGAAATGGCTGACGAAATTTACTAAATAACAACAGTTACTCTATTTACGTTATTCAGACTATTGTCCTATCTTTCTTGCAATATTTATCACAACGTTTCGGCCATTGTACGTTCCGGCCTTCTTCAGGTGGTTGGAATGTAGAAATGGGCCCTTTATTTCGCTCGCTGGGGTAGACTGTTCTAGTTCCACGTGCCATGTCTAATGGATGTCAGTTATCAGTTATCTCCTGTTAATTCCCCTCTCCAAGTTCACCACCGCCTTAACCAGGTATTGAACTCACACTCTTTGGGTCCTGTCACTGGATCTAACTAACGCCTTTATCCACTGTGCCATGTGTCCTAAATGTGACGACAAAGAGGAGGACAATAGTCCAAATAATGTAAATAGTGTACATAATACCTCATCTCAGAAATATAGGCAGATACTGAAAGGCCGAAATGTTGTAATAAATATAGCGACAAAGAAGAGGACAATAGTCCGAATAATGTAAATAGTGTACATAATACCTCATCTGAGAAATTGTTGAAACTTGACTAATGCATGGAATAGTAATACAACACAAAATGTACTTAGAACAAAATGTATTGAAACAAGAAAGTGTACACAATATTTACATATAGTCTTTTGTATATTCTTGGGAAGACCGTTCCTGGAGAATGTGTTGACTTAGTCGCAGTCGGGCAGAGTCTCTGGATTGAATCTCTTGATTCCTCTCCTCGTCTACCCGGTACCAACCATATTTATATGGTCGGTACTCCACTATGCAAATTAGGTAGATCCTATCACAACAGAAATATAGACAGATACTGAAAGGCCGATACGTTATAATAAATATGGCGACAAAGATGAGGACAACAGTCCGAATAATGTAAATAGTGTACATAATTCCTCATCTCAGAAATATAGACAGATACTGAAAGGTCGAAAAGTTGTAATAAGTATGGCAACAAAGATGAGGACAATAGTCCAAATAATGTAAATAGTGTACATAATCCCTCATCTCAGAAATATAGACAGATACTGAAAGGCCGAAACGTTGTAATAAATATGGCAACAAAGATAAGGACAATAGTTCGAATAATGTAAATAGTGTACATAATACTTCATCTCAGAAATATAGATAGCTACAACAGATACTCTACCCTAATAATCCGTGTTAAATTTTATTTAATAAGTTAATCTTAGTTCTGGCACAAATCCACATGTTTAGAGCAACTAGTGAGGATCGAACACCCTACTAATAATTTAATAGTCCATCTTATTCTGAATGAGAGTTTCACCACAATGCGCGGTTAGCCTGAAGAATTCTTAGTCGATGAAAATTCTGACCAGTTATATTTATACGCGAGTTTTGAAAATGAGTCTTTTCATACCGACGTCCATGTTTAGTAAATCGGATGTATTGCAACCTTTCTGTTTTCTTACGCCTACAAGATTATGTGATATTAATACATTCATACCCAACGTTTCATTTTCTTAATTAATGAGCTATAGCAAGAATTTATAATCAATAATGAATTTTTATTAACCTATATTAACGAATGTGTTGGAAATCTAGAAATTTTAAAAATCATTTCACCCCAAGCAAGGCAATAAAGCCACTAAGACGCAAGAAGGGTTACTGATTTTGAGAGAATATGAGTAAAAACCATTAAGAAGAGAGAGAGAGAGAGAGAGAGCAATAAAAGAACAAGAATTAAGAAGAAAGAAGTTAACGATTGACATTCCATTTAAATTTTTGACGATCAATGATGATCAAAAAGCCGGAAGAGATCTCCACAAGCGAGTCGTGCGAGAAAAGAAACTTTTAACATTGAACTTACGCTTTCCATCTCGCTATTTCAAATGCAAAAGGGTGAGACCTTGCCGTCTAGTAGTGAGCTTAAATTCATAAAGTCTAGGTACCATAAAAAAAAGTTCATGAAAGTATTTATAGAAAAGCCATAGGGAATAATTATTACTGGATTTTACGATAAAAATTAATGGTTTTAACAGAAACCTCAATTCGAATTATGTAGATTTTAAAGTTACATTGCCTGACTAATAAAAAGACTTTTTTTTTTCAAATTGTATCTTTTAGTGAACAAAAAATCTGGCCAAAGACTTAAGTTCAGGAAATTGATCAAAGACAAGTGTAAGCAACTTAAAAAAATGACGATTCTTAAAATTACTAATATTTACTATCAAAAGAGTAAATTGTTGCAATTTAAACTGCAACTCATTTTTCTGTTACGACATATAAATATAATTGTTTTATTTTGTCCTCTAAACTCTATCAAATCCTGATCAGTGGAAAATATTTGAAAAACAACTGACATCATCTCACTAAATTTTGAAATTTTAGCGGCCAAAAACGTTTTAAATTGTTTTTCTCTTGGTTTGAGTGTATTTCATAGTCTATTTAGCATACATAATTAATCAGGTGGACACATTCAGTAAATGAATATTTAATTACTTGGCTACACACATATTCATAATTAACAAATCTCACTTTTGTCTTCAGGCAGCGCTGGTATCTGCCATTGTGCCATGCGCTGTATACATAATAAATACCACTGCCATCTAAACTCCATACTTGCCTATGCATTTTGTAATTTGAATACCACTTTTTTTTTTTATATTCTTACAATAATCATTTTTCTTTACATATGAAAATCTAAAATTAGTAGAAATCCTCCAAACCGAGTAAACTGTTTGTGTACAAATATTTTTTAAACAATGTCAAAATATTTATTCGTAAACGTTTACATATCTCCCTCTGGATAATACAAGTCAACCATTACTCATTTTTGGAGCGAGTTTTCCAAAGTGATTCAGAACACTAGGAAGAACAAACTCGCCTACAGTCTGTTAATATAAGTAACGAGAAATCGACCTAGAATGAAGAAACTTTGTCTTGGCTCAGTTGTATTCTGGAATCATCAAAATCTTTACAATGTCAGCTTGAATGTTCAAGATCCACGAATATAATTGCAAATGGAAATCTCAAAATCCAGGCTCATCTGTGAGAATCAAAAACATACATCTAAAATAATCAATGGTGACTGAATCTGCTGTAAGAAAACCTTCTGGTGTCTCTTCAAGATTTACTTCAAATGATTGAGATTAAATTCAAGGATTATACTTCACTGTGTTTTAAGGCTTTAAACTGACAGCGGTACAAAAATTTTAGAAAATGTTTATTCTTTGAAGATGTTGTTTGTTATTTAATGATTATATCACCGTTAGTTTGTTGTAATTCCTTTATACATTAGTGAAGTGCATGACAGATTTAAACCAATACATCCGACGGGAAACACTCTTAAAATTTTTTGACAATATTTGTTAAAATTTAAGCATCGAAAAAATATCTTTCTTGACTCAATAAGTCTAGAGTTTGACTCAGATTTGTAACTTTTCATGTTCATAAAATTTTGTAAGACAATAAAAGAATACATTTTATACTTCCAAACAAATTATCTGATGCCTATTTTGAAATTCACTACCTGGAGTCATCAAACAAGACATTTCGATTGAACTATGTGCCGAAAAGTGTATAGCTAGCTAGCTAGCTAGATAGATAGATAGATTCAAACAGTGTGGACATCAAAAATCAATAAAGCATGTTGGCTGGAAGTTTTAGGTCTTCAGAAATATTGCCTCCTTCTCTGATATTGAGCACTTTTATCGATAAATATGGCATATTTTAAAAGTATATTTTTATTGTAAATTATTTCAGGGGTGCTGAATATAACATCAATCAGATAAGTTTTGCATATATATATATATATTAAGAAATGGACAAAGTCCGACCATTTATTTATTAAAGACATTTTTTTATGTTTAACGTTCTTTTTTATAGATACAAGTATTTAAGTAAATGCTCTGTTTATAATAAACAGTATTAAATAACATTTACCGGCCTGAATGTCCGAGAAATTTTCATAGAAAATATTCGTCCTTTGACAGTATTCGAACCTGCATCCTATACGGAACCGTCATTTACGCTGACGTGCCTTACCGAACGGCCACAAAGGAGCGGTCGGTAGACAAGGTCGAATTTACTGCTTATAAACTTCAATCTTCCATGAATCTCGTTAAACATAAAAAAATGTCTTTAATAAATAAATTGTCGGACTTTGTCCATTTCTTAATATATGACGTCATTTGTTTACATTTGATACGCCAGAGCAGTTATGAATGTACGAGATTCGAAATGTACGGGTTAGTAGACACCATTCACGACTATACCTATAGTTCAGAGGAATGACGATGGTAGAAAGTTATTTTATCACAGCAAATAAATGTTCTTTTAATTATAGATTCAGTTTTCTTCTTGTAAAATCCGTGATACATTCGCCGTATGAAATATACACTTCTGTTGAGAAAACTGAACTTCCAAGTCAGTCTTGTACTCCATACTTTGGTTTTAAGTATCAAATCAGATAGTGCCGACTCGTAAGTTGGCGCAATTAGAAGCTGATATGAAATATACCCTGTCAACTGTAAAACAGCCCACGACAACAGATTGTGCTTTCATGCTAATTACTTTATGCAGAAAACTGAATGTTAGTCTCGCCAACCATCAATGGTTTCTTTTCAATGTTATTCAATGAGAAAGAAAGTAACAAATGAATGTGGATTATTCTGATCAATTTTATTCAATATTATGTGACTATATAATTTGTTATTATTTTATATTATGCGTCAACATCCGCCTCTGGTTCTAAACAAAAATTAAGTGTCCCTTGTCTCGAAAAGTCTATTGATTGTGAAATATTTCGCCGGTGTTGCTATCAACAATCAAAAAGTGTTTGTTTTCGCTGAGATAATAACGAATATTTATTCCGTCGGTACACTTGACGCCATATTGAATTTGTTCTGGTTAAATGTACCTGCCTCTAAATATTCCATAAATGCCTCACCTTCAGCGACTATATTGGACTTGTTTTAAGTTGAAATCATTTTTTCTTCGTTCTTTCACTCATACTTTTTTATAATACAAAGAAGACGACTGCAGTTTTTACGCCATTGAATATGCAACAAAGCAACGTAAGCAGCGTTTTTGCATTTTAATTTTGTTGGTAAGATTATCTTTTGCATATGGAGCTCTTTTTTATGGGAAATTAAATACAATTATTCTATTTCTGTTGCTGTTGTCGTTTCAGGTTTTTTTGTTTTTTCTTTGGGCAAACTGATCCATTATTCACGTGAAATATTTTTCATGGATATCTGCTTCATTCCACACTAAAAGTTTTTCCCCGTCTAATTTCAAAATTTTAGTTCATGCAAATGTCTATTCCGCTATTTCTCGTTTTGTATCTGCCCTTGTTTTCTCTCACCCTTCCATTTAGTTTCAAAATATCACCCCCCACAAAATACACACACACGCGTCCACATTTTCAGCCTCACATCTGACCCCTTCATCTTCATCTTCTTTTCACTTTACAGCTTTTTATTTCATCATCTACTTTTCAATAATTCTTGATATTTCTCCTTTTTTTTTAAAATTCTGAACGAAGCATGTCTCTATTTATAACAATTCCGCACACAGGTTCAAGCCTGGACACGAATCCAAAGACACACACATATAGGCGCGCTGTTGTGTGTGTGTGTGTGTGTGTGTGCGTGTACCTACCCGAATATTTTTTTTCTAATTATCACAATTTAAATGCAAGAATTGTTTTAGCCATCAGCTATTATTTTCTTTTCCAAAATTTACTATTAATCTTGTTTCCCTATCAGTTTATACACACTCACTCATTTCCTCACTTACCTCTCTTTCTCTCTCTCTCTCTCTCTCTCTCCCAGCTCTCTCTATATATATCTATCTATCTATCTATGTATAATACATACATACATACACACACACATATATATATATATATATATATATATATATATATATATATATATATATATATATATATATATATATATATTGAACAATAAAAAGTATTAAAAATTACAATCTTCGGACTCACTGGTTTGTATATTAATATTCATTCGTTTTTATTATTCTTTCATTTAGATTCCTCGACTAGTTTCGGCCAACATGGCCATCATCAGGAGAAAAATAATTGCTTGCTGGTAGCAGTGAACTACAGAAATGAATGTCTTGATGGATATATATATATATATATATATATATATATATATATTCAGACACCAAATATCATAAGCGAAAAGGAAACGATGCATTAAAATTTCCGTAAATTTCAAGTCCATTGCAAATGACCAATGAATCAAATATATGTGTACTGGTAATTTTGCAAGCACACTCAGGTTCACAAACTCATATCCATACAAATGAATATGTTAGCTCTATTACTGATATTGACCACTTTCCACTAATTGTTGCGCATATAAAATAATATATATATATAAATTATATATATGTGTGTGCGTGTGTTTGTGTGTTTATGTGTGTAAATTATTTTCAGAGAGAGCGTATCTGTAAAGGAACAAAATGAATAAAAAGGCTCCAGAAAAAAATTATCTTAGCTACAAATTCCCTCCTCTGAAGGATTTTAGCAAGGCAAATTAAGGATTTATTATGTTGCACGGGTTTATATACAAAGACAAGGATGTCATTGGTTTATCAAGACTTTTAAATTTGAGAACGTTCATGAATGAATATATATATATATATATATATATATATATATGTGTGTGTGTGTGTGTGTGTGTGTGTGTGTGTGTGTGTGTGTGTGTGAAAACCTCACTCTTTTGTCGTTTGTTGTGGACCAGAGTTTTCTAGCTCAGTCCTTAGAATTGGACAACTAGATTCTATTCGCAGATATGAGTTCATTATAGCGGTGAAGGTTTTGTGCAGGAGCAACGAATCTTTTTGGAAGAACCCGAAGATGGATTCTTACCTTTCCGAAGATTATTTGCATCCAAATAAATTTAACCATCTCCACCGGAATTCGGCTCAGCGATTTCTTATTCCATTTTGAAATTTTCTATGAAATATTCGGATGAATTTCTTCACTGCAAGAAAAAAACGATTATCGCAAAATAAATATTTGTTGTGTAAAATAACTGCTATTTCATGAATTCTACATACACCTGCACATTGTTCGATGTAAGTAAACAGGTAATTTTTTCAAGCTCTTTCACCTTGTATGCATTCCACGTTATTTATCAGTTCTAGCTCTAGAAGATATCACGATAGATAGATAGATAGATAGATAGATAGATAGATAGATAGATAGATAGATATGAACAGACTAATACATAAAGATAAGTAGCTAGCTAGCAAGATAGATAGATTGTAGCTTCCATATCTAGGTGGAGTTGCTGTTCGGTCATCGCTTACCAGGCTTGAGAGATTAAAAGTCTCTTCGTGGCCATGTACAACCTCTTTTCTCTTAAATGAAACAGCCTAAGCTTCTCCCGACTCTCTTTATATTATTGTGTTTATACGTACACACACAAATATATATATATATATATATATATATATATATATATATATATATATGCTTACATACATAATAATGTACACTGAACTCAATACCAAGCGGCAATAGCTTGTTTCATGCTTGAACGTAATCTTCAAGCATTTACATACGCTCTATCCCTGATATTGAGCACTTTTACCGATGAATATAACATGGCTTAAACTATCTTTTTATCACATGATAGATAGATAGATAGATAGATAGATAGATAGATAGATAGATAGATAGATATCAATCCGTAAGTGGAAAGGATAATTCAAGTAGATTTTCTTGGTCAAGCGACTAGACTTCCTGTTATCTCGATTTTTTAATATTCTCGATAAATTTAAATTTTAAACATTTTGTAAATTTAAACCATTTGTAATTTCAGTCTGATGAGACGTGTATGAAAGATTTACCCGTTTAAATAAATTATAAAATAAATTATTATCATGTTTTAAATGTTTTTCCTTTTTACATTTTGCCAATTTCTCGAGGGAAATAATTGATTGAATGATTGATTTGTTCTTTTTGTTTGTTTTGTTTTTTGTTTTGTTTTTTTTGCGGCTTGTCGATCCTTTTATATTATTTAAGCCTAGAAAATACTTTTGAATTATTTTTTTTTTAAGATATAATAATGATGTTACTATTTAGCACATAGCTGGAGAGAATTGTTAGATTCATGCCTTTGCTAATGGTATGTCTGGGCTGTCATCCATTACACCACCCACACATCCAAGCTAACAGCAATTGGTATTCCCAAGCGGACACCCATCTAGTTACTGACCAACCTCGACGTTGCTTGACCAGTGATCGGACGAGAACCGGTGTTTCATTGTGATATGGTCGTAAGCCTCGAAGGAATTGATCAAAATGATCACCTGTTGGTTGTATCGTCCGTAGTACGTTTTCAGAACACGTGTGTGTGTCTGTGTGTATGCAGTTATTTTCTATTCATATTCCTTTTTCCTCTCTATTATCTATATTTATTGTCTCTTTATTTCTCTGTGCCTCTTCTCTCTCTCTCTCTCTCTCTCTCTATCTTTCTATCTATCTATCTATCTATCTATCTATCTTTCTGATTATCTCTATTTCTCCTTATTTCATTCATTCTTTTTCTATCTACTATTCTTTTCTACTTCTATTCAAAAAGGTATTTTAGATTCTGTCTTACTTTCTCTATCCAACTCTCCCTCTCACTCCTCCTCCAGCCCCTCTTCTTTTTGAGATCATGCTTTTCCTTCTTTTATGACGCCCAATATATACTACTTTCACTCTCTCAATATATTTGGTTGCTCTCCTTTTCTCTCTAGTTTATCTCCCTCTTTTTTCACTCTGCCTCACCCTGTCACTTTTTTTCTCTCTGGCCTTTTCTCTATCCTCCTCCTTTTGTTGTTCTTCTTTTTCTTCTTCTCTTGTAAGCCATGTGTTCCTCCCTTGACGACGCCCAATGTGTATTCCTTTCTCTCTTCCAATACATTTGGTTACTCTCCTTGTCTTTCTCTCTCATTCTGTCAACTTTTTCTCTCTGCCCTTTCCTCTGTCCTTCTCCTCCTCCTCTTCTTCTTGTAAACCATTTTTTTTTCTTTCTTTATCATGCCCAATGTCTACTTCTTTCTCTCTTCCAATGTAGTTATTTTCTCTTCTTTTCTCTCCATCTGATTCTGTCTCAGTTTCTTTCTTTCTTTCTTTCTTTCTTTCTTTCTCTCTTTCTTTCTCTCTTTCTTTCTCTCTTTCTTTCTTTCTTTCTTTCTTTCTCTCTTTCTTTCTTTCTTTCTTTTCCTTTCATTCTTCGCTTTATCTTTTTTTTTCGACCACAATCGTTATATTCTTGAAATTTTCTGCGAATTTTTGCCATTTTTGTCCTTAATTTATTTCAGATTTTCTTTCTTTATTTCTTTCCTTGTTTCGTACTTTGTTTTTGGCGTTGATTTTTGTTTTGTTTTTTTTTTTTTCATTCTGTATTTTTTTTTTCATCTCTTTCTCTTTCTACCCTCTTTTATGTTTTTCTCTTTTCCGATTTTTACTTCTTTCTCTATTTTCACCGTTTCTTCCTTTTCTCTTTTTCTCCTCTCTATTATCATTCTTTTCTCTCTCTCTCTCTCTCTCTCTCTCTCTCTCTCTCTTCTCTCTTGTCATTCTTTTCTCATTGCTTTCTTTTCTTTCCTTTTTCTTTTCTCTTCCTCTCCCTCTTCTCTCTCCCTCTCTTTCTCCAAATACGTTCATTGTCTTTTGATTTTCCTTCCACAACGTTCCTCTCTCTCTCTCTCTCTATCTCTCTCTCTCACTCTCTCTTTCTTTTTCATTGCCTTTTTAATTTACCCTGTTAACATATTTATACTCCTGTCAACCTCATTTATCGACAAAAACATCATTTGTTTATTTAAATCTATATTTTTTATTTTCGCATTTTTTTTGTTTTTAACCGTCCTCCATTATGTCTTATTTTCGCATCTCATTTTTTTTCCTCCCTAATTTTTGTAAATTTTTTTTATAGCAGTGAACGTTTAAATAAAAGAAAAAAATGTCAGAGGAACAACATGGAGAAACTTCACAAGAATTGTCCAAAAACGAGTTGCATGAAAAATAAGTACAATCTAGACCAAAATTAACAAGGAAAATAAACAATATTATTTGCTGCATTTTGAAGATTCTTAATTTATAGAATATTATTATTATTATTATTATTATTATTATTATTATTATTATTATTCTACGCGGCCTTTTTCATCTTCTTTTGTAAAACCTCTCCTATCTTCTTTCACCTACCCTCATTTGCTCTACAAAATTTGTCACCATGACAACATCCATATTTTGTGTCAATTACAGTTTTTTAAAAAATACAAACTATCTTCCTTTCCGCGAATCCAAATACTTGAGAAGCATTTTTGCTCTTTTCTATGAATTTTTTAAAAATTCTTTCTTCTTCGTTTCACCTTTCTTTCTTTCTTTCTTTCTTTCTTTCTCTATCACAAGTCCTCTTTCATTATTACGACTATAACTTGCCTTCTTTTTCTTTTTTTTTGTGTGTGTGTGTAAATATTTCTTTAAAAAATATCGCATTTTCTATAAAATGTTCATAATATAGAGTTTTTATTTGTTTACCTATCGATATGAATTATTATAATTTTTCATTTTAAAGAGTTTTCTAAATTCGATTTGTCCTTTCACTCTCGCCCTCCCTCGTTATCATTTTTTTTATCCCTCCTTTCTTCCCATATCCACCATTTCCCTTCCTTCCTTCCTTCCTTCGCGTTAAAACGCCTTCTACTTAATATGAAGACTCCGCGCTTCAACATTTGTTTGTGTGGTTGACGCTAGTGCGAAACCATTTTTTTTTCTTTTTCTTTCCTTTTTTAATCAATAAAATTACGAGATGCTTCTAAATTGAACTTAAATATTTTATAACTTAAGTAATGGCTTGAAATCTTAAAAGGCTCTTAGTTACAATGAAGTTTCATTTCATATTTCAACTGGAATGACGAAACAAGTAAAAAAAGAGAAGATGACAAACAAAGCAAAGAAGAAGAAGTTAAAAGAGGAAGAAGTTAAAGGAGAGGAAGAAGTTAAGAGAGAAGTCAACTATTATAAGAAAGATGAAGATGAAAATCAAAATAGAAAAGGCAAGAAAACAAAGCGAAAAAGAAAAAAAATAGGAGGAAGAAGTAGAAATACAAGATAGAAGAAATAGAGACGAACTAATAAAAAAAAAAAAAGAAAAGAAGTAGAAATAAGGAAGAAAGAAAGTGAAAAAAAAAGGTTTATAGAGAGAGACTGACGATTTTCCCTTTACTCTGTCATGTCCTCTGTTTTATCGAAGCGACCGAAAGGTTCCCGAGTCTTAAAGCAAGAGGAATAGATGCCGTCACAAAGACGCATGCGCACAGGGAACCTAATGTATCAATAAATGCTATTCGCTTTCTTCTGTTTTCATCGCTTGAAATTTTTCTTCACTTCATATTCTTCTGTTCCTATCTGTCATACCCGCTTAATGAAATATCGACCTCTCTAATCTGTCTAATTACTTGCTTCTGTCTGTTCGCTTCCTCTTTCTCACTAACTCTCTCTCTCTCTCTCTCTGTATATATATATATATAGAGAGAGAGAGAGAGAGAGATATGAAAGTAGATAGATAGATAGATAGATAGATAGATAGATAGATAGATAGATAGATAGATAGATATGATAATAGATAGATAGATAGATAGATAGATAGATAGATAGATAGATAGATAGATAGTGTGTGTGTGCGTCATGATCGACACAATGACACATAAAATAAAGATTGCTGGGGTGAGATACAGTTTCACTGTAGATAGATAGATAGATAGATAGATAGATAGATAGATAGATAGATAGATAGATAGATTGTGATGGATAGATATGATCATATTTGATAGATAGATAGATAGATAGATAGATAGATAGATAGATAGATAGATAGTGTGTGTGTGCGTCATGATCGACACAATGACACATAAAATAAAGATTGCTGGGGTGAGATACAGTTTTACTGAAACTATTTACAGCAAGCCATGAAACTTTGGGTTTTTTTTTTAAATTAAGTAGGAAGAAAAGGAAGTAAAGAAATGGCTAATATTTAAAGCATTTATGATTTACTGGCGACATTTTAAGAATATCAGAATCATCGGATAAATTTCAGGAAATAATCACTGACCTAAATAGGGAAAATTTCAATGGAAGTTTTAAAGTAAACTGGAATCACAACAAAAACAAAAAAAAAAAGAACATAAAATGGAAAATGAAAAACTGGAAGCTTTCCAGGTATATATTTATAAGTTATGTGATAAAAATGAAAGGCTATTATAATGGCCTTTTTAACCACCCCTTTTTCTCATTGAGTACTTTAAAGCTCACAACCGAGTTTGTTTTTTTTTGGGGGGGGGTGCCCTCCCCTCTCCCCTATTTAGAGCATGATTTTTTTTTTTTTACTCAAGAAGATCTGCTTTGATTCCTGGGTAAATGTCATTGTCTCACTTCAGGTGGTGTGTGCCTGTAATTTCTTCCCGATCCTAGATTGTTTATTTCTTCCTCAAGGATGATGATGCTGAATGCTTTTCTCAGGTCCGTAATGCGCCTTAGAAGGTAAGTGCGTAAGTCCGTCGAAGTTGTTGGCCGGCCTTCGCTTGCCGTCGCCGGACGCCCGTAATGCGCCTTAGAAGGTAAGTGCGTAAGTCCGTCGAATTGTTAAATGCGTAAGTTCGTCGAAGGCCTACGTTTGCCGTCGCCGGACGCCCGTAATGCGCCTTGGAAAGTAAGTGCGTAAGTCAGTCGAATTGTTAAATGCGTAAGTTCGTCGAAGGCCTTCGTTCGCGGTCGCCGGACGCCCGTAATGCGCCTTAGAAAGTAAGTGCGTAAGTCAGTCGAAGTTGTTGGCCGGCCTTCGTTTGCCGTCGCCGGACGCCCGTAATGCGCCTTATAAGATAAGTGCGTAAGTCCGTCGAAGTCCTAAGGAAATTATCACATCAGCAGGTGCATAATAATTGTCATTTTGTGAATGGGATGCGGACCGTGACGTAATTTCCGGTTGGGGCCTTTCGATGCCATAATGAAGTCTACGGTTATTGCTATGCTTTTCGGCAATTAATCCAATTAGTTTTTTTTTTACATATACCAATTATAGGTGGTGTTGTTTCGTGACCTCGCTTCCTCAAACTTAAGAGGCATTTCCTCCCAGACAGTTTCTTCTCAGGAACTGTTCCTTTGCGGAACAGACTCTCGAAAGAATGCTTACCCGATTGCTATCATTTTAACCTCTTCAAGTCTAGGGTCATTTGTTAGGCATCTCACAATATTCACTTCTTACTTCCTCAACTTACGTCATTATAACAACTTCATTTACTAACCCACTTCCTTGAGTGGCTCTTGTGCCTTGCATTTAAATATTCAAGGTAAACTACGGAGGATGGTAAAAGATGCAATTTAATACCTTATAAACGAAAGTTTAATTTTTTAATGTAATTATTATTCATTTTTGTTCATTTTGAGAAAAAAATAATATTAACTTATTTATAACAATAGAAGGTTTTGAATTTAACTGTTGCCTTTTCATTTTTAAAAGTTTTTATTTGCCTCAATAAAGTACATTGGAGGACGAAGCATGTCGGCAAAGATAATTTTTTTCTTTTGTCTTTTTCCAGATATATGCTTTAGGTATATCTTAAGTTTTACACACACACACGCACACACACACACACACACACACACACATATATGTACATATATATATATATATATATATATATATATATATATATATATATATATATATGTGTGTGTGTGTGTGTGTGTATTTATTTATATTATTTAATGAAACATTTTGAATGAAGATATGGTGCCTAAATGCACGCACACATATATATATATATATGTGTGTGTGTGTGTGTGTGTGTGTGTGTGTGTGTGTGTGTGCATATCTTCATTCAAACATGTTTCATTAAATAATATAGGTAACACACACACATACACACATATATATATGTGTGTGTGTGTGTGTGTGTGTGTGTGTGTGTGTGTGTGTGCGCGCGCATTTAGGCACCATATCTTCATTCAAAAATGTTTCATTAAATACTATAGGTATATTGTACCTACTTAGTTTTATATTGATCCTTTCCGGTTGTCTAATCAGTTTCTTGATGTTAAGATGAAATTCATTAAGGAAGGCGCCGTAGTTTCTTTTCTTTTTTTTTCTTTTTTTTTTAAACCAAGTAGTTTCGATCTTTTCTAAGATCATCATCAGGGGTAAATTACAAAAACAAACTTATTGTAGCTGCGATAAAATCTGGGTTAAAAAAAAATAACATCAAGAAACTGGTTAGACTAGAAAAGATCGATATAAAAATAAGTAGACACAATATATCTGTATTATTCAATGAAACATAAAAAAGGCACAGCCACTCCTAGGGCGGCTAGCTAATTCCCACATGTGATTTATACAGCAACTATGCTGTAGACCAGTTGCCATCCAAGGCTATAGAACCCGGTCTGTCCCGGGCAATACGGTTGCGACACTCAGTCAGTTATGTGCCAACCGTGATACACGCTTAGACGTTCATGTATCTTTCGATACACGACTGACGAGGTAGATTTTTTCCCGCAGTAGTTTGCTATTTCTGCGGTAGGCCAGTTGCCATCCAAGGCTATAGAACCCATTCTGATCTGCTATTTACCCATAAAATGGGAAGGGAGAAGAAGAGGATTCATACTTTTCTCAAAGGTAATTTAATGGATTTGTCTGGAATTCGAACTCGGCTCTACGCGTCCGCAATCGAAGCCACTATCCATTACTCCATTGTGCATTCTTAAGATTACGCTTCAGAAAACAAGACAGAGGTGCATCGTTACTTTAAATGCTGTATTCTCTTTTCTCATTCTATTTTATATAATTGTGTCTTTGCTGTTATATTTAAATATTTTTATGTCATGGTTATTTGTTTAATCTGGAGCATGGACAACAAAAAGTCATTTGTAAGCCGATAACGTAATCGTCGAAAACTTTGAATTTAGTCTTTTCCACTATTTACAATGTTTGAAAATTGATTTGATATTTCTTGTATGAACAAAAGAAATTCAAGTTCATTTGTTTCGTATTAATTTTTAAAAGTTAATATGGAGGCAGAAAGGAAATAATTCACGTGAATTTATTATTTTAAAAATTCACCTTAGTTTTTTATGGTTTTTTTTTTTGGTTTTTTTTGTCTTTTTTTTTGGTTTTTTTTTTGGCTTTTTTTTTTGTTTTTTTGGCTTTTTTCTTGTTTTTTTTTGTCTTTTTTTTTTGGTTTTTTGTCTTTTTTTGTTTTTTTTTTTGTTTTTTGTCTTTTTTTGTTTTGTTTTTTGGGTTTTTTTGCTATGGCATTCTATCTTTTAAAATATTTACGATTAAGTAATTGTCAGATGTTTCAGTTTGACGATAAAATAAATATTTTTTTCTCTTAAAGAGGTATCACTCTGGATCGAGAAGCAAAAGGTTCAAATCCAGGAATAGTAACAGAAACACGTGTCCCCAGCAAAAGTTACGTTTATATTAATAAGAATCAAAACTCAACCCGTGGTATGAATTTCATGTACTCCCCAATGATGGTAAACGCTGGGATCATCTCCTCAGGCTGATACATCAACTGTGATGAGATTTGAACCCAGGTTTTATAATCAGAAAACAAACTTTCTAACCAATCGGCCACGACCTTGGAAAGAACACAAGAGTTTTAATATAACATACATGGACTTTACTGCAGGATCTTTTCTGTTAAGTCACACACAAATATTAATTCACCCAAAAATAAAAAAAATTATATTTACTAAAATTCAAACAAAACTCTTCCAGAGCGAGGCCCTTCCATTGTGCTCCGGTTGGTTGACCTTTACGATCGCCCCAAATGGGCGCTATTTCTAAGTGTGGGGTCTGCGATCGCGCTCACCCCCGATCAGTTATGTGCCATGCGTGATACACGTTTAGGCTATCAGGTATCGTTCGATACATGATTGACGGGGCAGATTTTTTTCCCGCAGTAGGATGCCATTTCTTTCTGCATTAGACCATTTGCCATCCAAGGCTATAGAACCCGGTTTGTCCTGCCATTTACCCATAGAAGAGGATTCATAACTTTCCCAAAGGTCTTAGCGCGTAAATGGATGTAATGGATTCGACTAGAATTCGAACTCGGCTCTCCGATTACTCAATCCGAGCTGCTACCCATTCCTTCACCATAAACAAGCCAAAAACCGATTGTTTTTTGTTTTTTTTTTAAATATAAAAAAATTCCTTGTAAGTGCCTCGAATATCATCTGTACTTACGAAATGTGACTAACTCCCTGATTTTTGGTAATTTTTCATTCTGAGGGTTGAAGTCGTTGCGAGGCGAACTAATTTTAAGTAAAATTTATAATTGCAAAACAGTTCCAAAAATTTAATTAAAAAAGCTTTAATTTAAAATTTATAATTTCTTGGGGTGAATTAATATTTGTAATAAGTAACTTTACATTATTTGGTTGAATTAGCAGAAAAAGATCCATCATTGATGTGTAATTCTTGATAAATGATGCAATTATTCCGTCTTTTTAGATCAAATTTGATTTGTATTTGTACAGATAATGGCAAAATTAGTCTAAGAGAGAAAACTCTCACTTTAAAACCGGGAAGAAGGTAAAAGGAAAACCATTCCATTATCTTTCCCAAGAATGTTTGGCAATTCAGAGATAAAGAATCTGTGGAGAACGAGGAAAAATAAAATCAACCAGCAAACAAGCTTCTTATGCATGCAGTATGTGCAATTTAACGATGTGAGACAATTTGATTGCATAAGTTTGCTTGTGACACTCATGCTAACTAACCAAGTGTTAGTGCGAAATTCCACTCAGGGGCTTCAGCAACGTTTTAGAAAATCTGCCAAAATATTAAGAAAATTCCCCCCGGGGATGAAAAGCGACAAAATGTTTTTTTTTTTTTTTTTTTTTTTGGACCGTAATACAGATAGAAATTTGCTCAGGGTTTGATGCAAAGATTTCAAACATTCATCTACACATTTCCGCAGATTCAAGGTATGACCACTGGTCCTACGCGTTTTTTGCAGAATCAGGAGACATAGTCTAAGAACAAGGTATATGTGATTTGTGCCAATTTTTCCCGTAGGCTAAACAAGACTAGTGGTGGGATTCGTGGGAGTTAGAACAACTGACCAATCGACAATCGAATTCTGAAAAGCTAAATGGTATTCACTTCTCTTGTCAGCCATAAATCTGAATTTAGGAAAAAAGTAAAAAGACATCACCAGAAGTAGTAGTAGTAGTAGTAGTAGTCGTCACGGTGGTGGCAGTCGTTGTCGTTATTGTCGAAGTTATATTTGTATTAAACTAGTGTTACGTATCGTCAGCGAACAAATCTCATAGACCATTGCTACAGTGTCATGAGTTCAGTCCTCGACTGGGACGTCAGCAAAACCTCCGGGTTTGACAGTACCCAGCTTGTCAAACTCTTTGCCTTCAGGCAGGGAGGAACCCAGACGAAGCTATGCCAAAGGGGAGAGTCTCGTCTGGGGAGGTAAACGGGGTCTATGGGGAATTTTTGCCAAGCTTATAAAAAAAACGATCTTGTAGCACATCCCGTAGCGGAGGACTTGGATAAATACCGAGTTCAATCCCCACTTCCCACTTGCTGTCTTGTTACAAACTAATCTAATTTTTTTTTTAAATATTTAGTTTGGTGCTACGATATATTGTAATAGTGAGCGAACAAGTCATCCTTGAATAGCCTTATCAGGCTAATACTTTTATTTAAATTTAATGTAGAGCATACAACTCATTCTAAAATGTCTAAACTAATAGATGTATACAACCTTTTTCACAGATCATTGATTAAAAGTGATTTTAGACAAAAAAAAAAAACAATTAAACCCTGTAGATTGGCGCTAAAGATCACGAAAAAATCTATATTAATCAATAAAAAACCCTATCATCTGAACAAATCCAACAGCAGCAGAAGCAGAAGCAGCAAAAACAATGGTGTGACTCGAACGGAAAATAATGATATAATAAAACTGTTAACTTTCCACAATACCCAAAACAAACAGTTAGGAAGGAAACTCTTCTAAATATTAGACCGACAGCTAAATTATGTTAAATTTCAAAAAACAGTAATACTAACTTTCGATCCTCATTGGGTGCCTTGTAACAAAGTACGTTAAGAACATATTTGGCGAGTATTTTGACGTGTCCTAATAGGGAGCGAATTATTATAATAGTGTAGAGAATTCGGCCCACTGGGTGTTCCACAGCTTGTAACTTTGTACCATATAAAACAAATCTTAATAAATATGATGCCATAAGCAAAAGTTAATTTGAATGCTTGTAAAATATGATGTGCTTCGTGTGAAGGATATCATCAGTGATTTGCAGCAGATATGACGCCGGGAGTTGGGGGCACTGAGGGCATTGGGGAGTAGGGAGGTGTCGTCAATGGAAAATCGCTGTTGAAATATGTCCAGGATTAATGTCTACGGAATTTTGCGGGGAGAAATTAGCAGGCGGTTGAGTGAAAATATTTTTTCCTAATGATAGTAATCAGATAGAATAAGTAAGAAGTACATCTACAATGATAAACAAACAGAAGTGTGTATGTCTCTTTATGTAGATAATTCCGTAAAAATCGGAAACAGAAGAAAACAGTAAATATCATCTAAAAAGTTTCGAATTCGTGGGATCACATCACAAAGAAGATAAATGTAAAAACAAAAAAAAAAAAAACTATAAAGGAGAAAAATTTCGCAGAGAAATGTACGAGAGAGCGAGAGAGAGAGAAAAACAAAAAAAAAAATGGTGTGCGTAAAGAAATGTCTTTAAAAAGAAATTGCAAAAAATCTTTTTCAATGGAAAGCTATCTTTTTTCT
This sequence comes from Acanthosepion pharaonis, assembly GCA_903632075.3. NCBI lineage: Eukaryota > Metazoa > Mollusca > Cephalopoda > Sepiida > Sepiidae > Acanthosepion > Acanthosepion pharaonis. The sequence goes on from CAHIKZ030000491.1 coordinate 1,016,252, forward strand.
TTACGTTGAATGATCTTTGTGGAAAAGAAGATTTCGTTTGTACATTTTTTTTTATGTGTGTGGCTGCTCGTATTTCTGTTGTAAAATTCGTGAGCTGTCGACAAAAAGTTTTTATTCGACTATAAATATACTGTTTGGTTACAATTGATAAATTTGCGATTGCGATAGTTAGGGGAGGCGGGAAATGCGTGGCGATAGTAAGGAATGACGCTATAATCCGGTTATTACTTAAGGCAATGCGTTTACAAAGAGGAAAAAAAATATATATATATATATATATATATATATATATATATATATATATATATATATATATAAGTGAGTTGGGTGGTGGGACAATTATTGATCGAAATATTTCGATAAAAAGAGGAAAGTGAGAAGAGAAGTAAAAAAACAGAATTATTTCAAGATTGTCAGCATTAAAAGAAAATTATCGGTGCTTTTTTATGCCTTGGCTTCTCTCTTAAAGCACACACAAACACACACAAACACATACACACATATATATATATATATATATATAGTATTCGTGTACAGGCATGAGTGTGCTCATATGTCTATACACACGCCCGCACGTACACATAGCATATTCCATTAATATGATTAATGGAGAAGATTTCGGTTAAGTGGGTTGACAAAGAAGGATATTATGTTGAAAAATAAATATTTGTTACCTAAAATAAATGTCTTGTGCATCATTAATCTACAGACGTAATTTTATTCATGTATATGGAATATACATGTATGCATATAGATAAAGGTAGGGAGATATATAAACATCTATATATATATATATATATATATATATATATATATATATATATATATATATATATATATATATGTATGTATGTATGTATGTAAACAGATATATATATTGAAGATATATATTTATAGAGAAGACTGCACATTTTAGATATAAAATGTGTGTGGTGAGGGTATAAAAATTCATATAATTCAATAATAACTATGAAAAAGCGATACGAATAAAGACACAGGGAAAATTTTTCTTTACCAACAACGCGTTTCGTCGTCCTCTGGTGGTCTTCATCAGGACAAATATAAGGATTTTATTTCGCAACAAGTATTTATAACCAGAAGTAAAAATGTCGCTAGTTTTCCAGAGTTATTTTTTTTTAATTTCAGAAAGCTCATAAATATAACTGAGGCTAACTGAGAGTCAAGGTAAACTATGAAAGATGCTAAGTGATTTCATTTAATCACTATCTATAAAAGGCAGGATGTGTGTGTGTGTGTGTGTGTGTGTGTGTGTGTGTGTGTGTGTGTGTAACGATTGCACGGCCGAAATTTTCGACGGATTTGCACCAAAATTTACATGCACATGCTCAAAGCCAAGACCGATTTTGCCTTTAATTCCAATCGATAGTTGAAATGATCGATTTTTTTCATGCTTCTACGACAATTTCATGTAGTTTGCAGCCATTTTGTACTGGCCAGAGTGAAAGCAAATAGCTGGCTGCCACGAATAGGCAGGAAGATTCTATTGGACAGCGTGAGAGCCAACAGCTGACTGACATGAATGTTAACTAGCATGCTAGCATGCAAAAAAACCGATAGCTGCATTCGTAACAAGTGGGAAAAATTTTAATCTGCATGGCACGTTATTCCAATTGCCTCATTGGCTTGCTTAAACTCAACGTTGATTCTGATTCCGCAGAACTGGGTTGGGTGTGAAAAAGTATTTGTTGTTAACATTCTTTTTTCATTCGGTTTTTCCAGTTACGAGTTCTTATTTTTAAAGCTGATCGTTTTGTGTTCATTTTGTTTAGTTCTTTTTTCGTAACAGATTTAATGTTTAGTATAGAGCTTAGAAAAAATTCGCAGTGTAAGATAGGCAAGAAATAAGGCATGTAGCAACATCACACGGCAAAGGACACTCCTTTAAAGGCAAGGAAGGGCAAAAATATTTTAAGTCAAGTGATAGCGATTGCTGTATGAGTCGTACGATTTTTGAATCAAGCACGGGCAACGCCGGGCCATGTTGTATATATATATATATATATATATATATATATATATATATATATATATATATATATATATATATATTCAGACACCAAATATGAAGAAATATAGTCTTAAGAGGTGCTGTATTTATTGGATAAAGTGCTCAATATCAGAGATAGACTGTATTTAAATACCCTGTAACCCGGATATAAGAGAGTTATCGGGACCGGAGTAGAAGTCTCTTATATCCGGGTTTCTCTTATATCCGGGTCTAATTTACATTAATATACATTAACACAGGCTCTAATTTGGGACCAGAGGAAATATCTCTTATATCCGGGTTTCTCTTATATCCGGGTCTCTTATATCCGGGTTTGTCTTATATCAGGGTCTCTTATATCCGGGTTTCTCTTATATCCGGGTCTCTTATATCCGGGTTACACTGTATAAAAGTGAGCATAGAAGTCAACACGCAATCGTCTAGCATGAAACAGACTGTCCCCTCTAAGTGTTGACTTCTATGTTCACTTTTGTATATATATATATATATATATATATATATATATTACAGAAAAAAAAATTACCTCAACATATAGTCTGTTTCAAGCCGTTGTGTATACGGCTATCATCAGTCTTCAAGTGTCTGTCTCGGAACATTGTTTTAAATTTATTTTCAATGTCAGCCTCATTATATACCAATGGACCGATTACATGTACATCGCTACACAATTGCAGTCGTGTTTCTATGCCTATCAAAGTATTTCATCAGGCGCCTGATGAGACACTTTGGTACGCATCAAAACACAACTGCAATTGTGTAGCGTTTTTGACATGTTTTTGATTTAATATCCTAAAATAAAGAATATTGCTCTATTTTTTATTGAGCCCTCTTTTAAATTGAAGTTACAAACATTGAATTCTACCTTATTCATTCTCAGCTTTCCTATATATATATATATATATATATATATATATATATATATATATATATATATATATTCATGAATTATTCATACAAAAACAAATACAAAGGTTAATGATTTAATTGGCGAGAAATCCATCGTCGCAAACAATTAAAATAATATACAAAAACCCCGAACCTGTTATGAATGAAAAGATCCTTGTTTTTATAAATTTCTGTTGCATTAGTTCTTATTTTTACTACAAGCTTTCGTCTGTTCTTACAGACATCTTCAGGTATGGAATAGATGTTGTTCTTGTTTTTTCTCTCAGTAATATTTGATAAGTATATAAGTTTATGTAATTTTTTTTTTCTAAAGACATCAGGCAAGGTATGCCTATTAATATTTTAAATAATTTTTTCAAGTTTTTCCTTGTCTTGGTGCTGAAGGTTTAAAGTAACAATTTACAGTTGGAGTTAGTTTTTTCCTTAAAGTTCCGAGTTATCACTGGCTTCAGTTATTATCAAGACAAAAAAGAATTGGTAAAAGTCGCCGTGATAATGTGCATCTTTACAATGAGTTTGACCGTTGACTTTTTAATGTCTCTGTTGGTCCGTGTGCGTGATGTTATTTTTAGTATTTCGAAAATGTGTTGTCACGTGACGGCAACGCGATTTGTATTCTAAAACATATAACATATCTGCATTAAATGAACCTTTTTTTCATTTAAAATAAATAAGAGAAAATCTAGTTTTATATGAACCTTTAGTTGAATTGTTTGATGAAACGGACGCTACTGAAGCTTCTGTGAGAATAGGGTTCCAACTGAAAAGAGAGAAAGCTGAGCAAAAGACATCACAATTGCAACGCACATTGAACAGGACGCCAACCATAGAGCTTTGTATACACACACACACACATATATATATATATATATATATATATATATATATATGAAATGGACAAAGTCCGACAATTATTTTAAGACATTTTTATGATATTTTTATTTATAAAAAGAATGTATAAACATAAAAATGTCTTAAAACAATTGTCGGACTTTGTCTATTTCATAATGTGTGACGTCATTTGTTTGCATTTGGATACGTACGCAATGAGCAGATATGAATGTACGTGAGAGAATCATGGAAGATTGTAGTTTAAAGACAGTAAAATCTACCTTGCTAAACGAACGCTCCTCTGTGGCCAAATCGGTTAAAGGCACATCAGGCTATATGACGGTTCCATATAGGATACAGGTTCGATTCCTGTCGGAGGACGAATATTTTCTGTGAAAATTTCTCGGACATACAGGCCGGTAAATGTTGTTTAATACTGTTTATTATAAACAGAGCATTTACTTAAATATGTGTATCTATAAAAAGAATGTATAAACATAAAAATGTCTTTATGTATGTATATATATATGTATGTATGTATGTATGTATCATTTATCTTGTATCCATGAATTTAATTTCTTCTTTTCTGATCGCTTCCTTTATTATGATGACTAATTCTTACATGGAAGAGCCGATGACATTCACAGCAGAATAATATTGTTGAAGGACGTGGTTGATTTTGTCGAGCCTTTCTCTCTTGTCGTTTGACTTCTTCCTGTTCTCTTCTGGTGGTTTGGAAGTTTATGGTTCCAATGGTGATGGAACACCGCCAGTTGGTACGGTCATCCTGTGCTTGTGTTTCGAACGATTTTGGCACAATTCCAGCGGCTTTCAGTGTTGTTTTGAGTTGCATCTTGTATCTTGGAAGAGGGCCACCCTGTGGTCTTTGGCCTTAAATGAGTTCATTGAATAAAACTTGACATGCAAACCTTGACTCTTCCATTCTTGCTACATGTCCTGACCATATATATATATATATATATATATATATATATATATATATACTTTATAATGTTCGATCTATATAATTAATATACAATATTCTTCTATGTGCCGCCTTTTTTCAGGACATGGTCCATTCTGACGCTACACAACTTCCAGACTTTTGTTGCATTTCTTAAAGTTCTTTTGCTATCTCCGCTAATCCCTGTTCATCCATACAATATCGTTGGATAGGGTATATGCTGCTTTACTTTTAAGAAATATAAACGTCACATAGAATAGTAATATAATATTAGTAACATAATATTATACAGATATAATAGTTATATAATATTAGTAATATAATATTATGCAGATACAATAGTAATATAATATTAGTAATATAATATCATATAGATACAATGATATAATATTAGTAATATAATATACAGACACAATAGTAATATTAGTAATATAATATTATACAGATTCAATACACATTATGAAATGGACAAAGTCCGACAATTATTTCTCGGACATTCAGGTAAATGTTGTTAATACTGTTTATTATAAACAGAGAATTTACTTAAATATTTGTATCTATAAAAAGAATGTATAAACATAAAAATGTCTTAAAATAACAGATACAATAGTAATATAATATTAGTAATATAATATTATACAGATGCAATGGTAATATAATATTAGTAACTTTCTGAGATATTATTGCTACAAAACTGAATCTTTCAATAAGAATAGAACCCACTACTCTTTTGCTAAACGTTCAACTTCGTCCGAGGTACCAGAGGATGATGCAAACGTAAATTATTTATCTACATGTACAACTCTATTGATACTTATTTATACGGTTCATTCGGCGTTTATCGTGAGGGGAAAGCCAAACAAAAGGTATCAAAAGAGACCTATAATTAATCTTCAATTTTGCAATAACTTAAACGGCAAAGAAATTTTGCAATAACTTAGACACCAAAGAAATATAAACACTGAACGATGAGAATTTGTATGTTGAAACAAAATTCCTTGACATTATCGCAACAATCGAACCCAACATTGATTTCTCCCATATTGAAACTCTATTATAAATTTAAATCTTTTGTAAGTTTCAAAACTTTCAAACAAAAGTGACAAAAGTTGCCCCGCAAAATAAAATGACGTTATTCTTAAGCAGCTGAACAATTTGTTAATTATATCAATAAATGTAATTTTCTCAGAACTTTTTTTTTTATTATTTTGTCGATCAGAATATTTGCTAGGATTCATTTCTAGTTTTTTATCCTGATATAATTTAACTTTTAGCACCTGTTCAAAATTTACCGTGATGTTATCATAATGAAAGAAAAGTAAAATCATGACTTTTGGGAAATTTGAAACAATCTCTATACGTTAAATCGGAAAGACAGACTGTTCATTAAAATTATTCAATAGATTCGTGGCCAGTTTTCTTTCTCCTCTTTGCTCCATGCATTACACATTTAATTTTGCTAACTTTCCGGTAAAATCACGGTTTTGGGAAGTCGACAGACCAACCTTTGGCTTCTTTGAATCGAGGAAAAGCATGATTCGCTGCCGGTGGCTTGGCCACGTTCCGGTTTTTACATACACCCAATTCGAAACACACGACAACACTTTAAGATCTTAAAAGCAGAGTGAACCCACTTCGGTGAGCTACGGGAATATCACTGGTTTGAAAAGAGAAATTGACTGATATTGTCTCTATTGAAAGGCATGAAACAGGAAGACCCTAAAGATATCCATCCGCTTTGTTGAAAAGCTCAAATAATGACATTTCCTTTTCTCATTGTTTTCTTGTTCTAAAAGACAAATACTTGAATAATTCAATGTAGATTTTGACATCACCTGAAGATCCTGTTTGCGACATGCAAACCTGTCATAGGACATTTTGCCTGACGGCGTATATCGACGAACTTTGGAAAAGTTTCCTCAAACATATTCTTAAGTATCTCTACAATATGAACCTCTAAATTACATCAATTGGAAAATATATATGTGCCTATCCGTTTGTGTGTGTGTGTGTGTGCTTATTTATGTGAGTGTAGACATGTGTACTTATTTACTAGCTTATAAATAGAACATACATACATATGTACATGTATTTACAACTATATATGTAAAAATTGTGTGTATTCTTTCTTTTTCTTCCTGACGCACGCACACATTATATATATATATATGTTTGTGTGTGTGTGTGTGTGTGTGTGTGTGTGTGTGTGTGTGTGTGTGTGTGTCAGGGATAGATCGTATGTAAATATGAAAGTGTACATTGAGGTCAGCATACAGTGACAGCAGTCTGTTTCATGATTAAACGCAATCGTCATTGTTGGCCACAATTTCCAATTATATATATATATATATATATATATATATATATATATATAATTATTTATTCAAAAAACAAATTTTAGCGAATTATGACAGTTTTTTTATACACAAAACCCTTTCAGAAAAAAATAAAAAATAAAATAAATAAATTTCCATAGACTAGACGATGTCATCTTCCGCTTTAAATTTACCCTGATTTGACCTTTTTAAACTGAGATATTCATAAAAATTATTAACTCCTACGCCCCCTTTCTTTAAATAATTGCTCTAGCCGTTACCATAATAATTTTAATTTTAATAATGAATATGCTTATAAAACGCGTAAATTTCAGGAATTAGTTATTCCGCCAAAAATGTCGCTTGAAGATGGAACAGTGCTTGGTACTTTAATTCAATTTAATTCCAATAACTATATTGAAGTTTTCGGCTCTTGTTTTGAAATATGAGAACTCTTATGTAGCGTGTTGGAATCATATTTTTAAATAAATGATTATATTTATGCTCTACTTTTGTATCTAGCAGTATTTTTTAAAAATAATAATAAAAATACTAAAGAACTTTGGATTATTTACCTAACGAGTTCTTTCCTATTTTCTATATATTTTCACACACACACACACACACACATATATATATATATATATATATATATATATATATATATATATAATAGTATAGACAATCCTTCGGTTAATATTCATCTCTTCCGACTGAAGTTTTTTTTTTTTTTTTAATGAATGGAGTCAATTTATCCAGACGAAAGCAAAAGGGAGAGGAAAAGGAAAAAGAAAAAAAAAAAATTATTAAAAGAGGAAGAAAGAAAAGTAAAAATTTCAATATAAGGTTTTAAAAAGTGGGGGAGGATTGAAGGAGGGAGAGCGGGAAGGGGAGGGGAAATAGAAGGAGAGAGTGAGAGACCTACAAATTCAAAAAGAAATCGGAAAATATAAATCCAGGTATAAAAAGCTAAATTTTAGTGAGAGTGTATGTGTGGGAGTGGGAAACAAGTGTGAGAAGGAAATGTATGAAAGCTCTAGAGAGAAGTGTAATGAAAGAAAGAAGAGCAGGAAGGCCTAAAGGCGAAGGTGGGGATTAAAATTTAACACAGAGAAGTTTTAAAGAGAGGAGTTAAATAACGGTTTAAATGAGTGAGATACAGATAAATATGAATTATTTTTCGATGTATAATTCGCTACCGATTCGCTGACCTAAATTAAAATAAAAAAAAAAAACAGACACCGGAAATGTGTGTATACATTTGTGGTGACACTACGCACAATAAAAAAAGATATGATCTAAACTTAAAATCTAGAAGATGAAAAAGAGAGGAGGAGAAAAAAATGAGGGGGGGGGGCAAACTAAAACGAAGGGCATTTTTTAGAGAACCAATGTGTAGTCACGAAAATTTGACAAAGTAATATCACCTAAATGTTACAAGTTTAACATAAACATAGAAACATGAACGAATATGTAATCTAGTAAGGACCTACCATTTATATGCCCAAAAACGCAGACGTAGATACACATACACAACAACATATCTATATTTACTCGCACACACATACATATACGTATATACATATATATATACATATATATATATATATATATATATATATATATATATATATATATATATATACGTGTGCACATATATATATATATATCAATACACATACTCATACATACATATACACATATACACGTAGACATACACATATGTTCGCATAAACATATATACATAAAACCTTACACATCCATACATATACATACACACTCATCTAAACAAATATACAACGTATATATCTATCTATTCATATACACATACATACACACACATATATATATAAATACATATAACACACACACACACACACACACACACATATATATATATATATATATATATATATATATATATATATATATATATATATATATGAATTAAAAGGTAAAAAACACACATCCATCCATACATACATTTAACATATAAAAACAGATGGGTAGAATTAAACTAATTTGTACTTAAAAAACTACTGAGGAAGAAAACCTTAGTAATATTAAAAACCCACGGAGTGATTAACGCGTATAAGTCTACATATATACCTAGGTATATAAAAATATCAGAAAAATATCAGATTTAGTATATGAGTTATTTAGGGAATCTTTTTACCTATATACCCACATACACATCTACCAACACATGAATAAAGTTTGCTAACACAAGTGATCAAAAAATATATAGAGCATCGCATAAACACAGACAATGTCATATATAGATAATCATAAGAGTCATTCTATTTAAATATCATGTCCGATATCAATGATCCAAGATGGAACTGTTACAAGTAACAACACGTTATAAAACCGTATTTATGTTTAAAGCGTTTTTTATGTCTACATTTGGAAATGATCTCACTACGAAGATTCAGCAACTAATATTGATTTTTATCTTTAATAATATTTTTTTTTCCGCGATGCATACATCACACCGATCACGGAAGTTATTAGGGGTTCTAGCTCTTGATAAGAATCTCCATTCGAAATTCGGGTTTAGTCTATTATATATTAGTTTATTATATTAGTCTATTATTATATTAGTTTATTATATTAGTTAATTATTATTATTATATTAGTTTATTATATTAGTATATTATATATTAGTTTATTATATTCTTACTCTGTCCTGGACATTGAGTTCTACCTGGATTCTATCCTCTTGGGAATTTATTTAATTTATTAAATATACATATTCAACAACATCACTTGATAAGACACCAGAGGTGTTGAAGCAAAATGGCTATTTTTGTAGTGATTTTATAACATATTTATGTTATAATTTTCGAATAAATAATTATATATATTTATATATATATATATATATATATATATATATATATATGAAGAAATATAGTCTTAAGATGTGCTATATTTATGATGATAAAGTTCTCAATATCAGATGTAAATGTAAAAGTGAACATAGATATCAACACTTAGAGGCGACAGTCTGTTTCATGCTATATACAATCATCAGGCCACCCGACGATTGCATCTAGCATGAAACAGACTGTGAAACAGACTTTATGTTCACTTTTATATATATATATATATATATATATATATATATATAAGCAGATATAATGTCTCTAATTTTTTTAATCAGACATATATATATATATGTGTGTGTGTGTGTGTGTGTGTGTGTGTATTTCAGAATATTACTACAGTATTCGTAGTTGATTCTATTAAGAGACGGCTTTAATCTTTTAATGTATATTGCTTCGAGAATCAGTAGGTTGAATTTGTAGTTTTCTTGGTCTAGGATTGTTGTGTTGTCGATTAGTATTTTTTGAATTCCCTAGTGAATAATTTTTATCGTTCAAATGAACAACTTTCAGTAGGACTGTCAACCACATGCATTTGAAAGCAAAATTACAGTAATGGATATCAAAAAACAGTTTTGTATTACTACTTGCATCCGCGAACAACACACAGTTTTGTATTACTGCGTACACCCCTGAAGATGATCTCGGAAGTAGATCGAAAGTACTTGGGAAATGAAAATAAAAACGATTTTCATATTTATAGCACATTTCTCATATCATTTAATTGCAATACACGGAAGGTATCCGTGAGTATGAAAGGATTTTATTAAAAATATGCAGACATAATGTAGGTACCTCCACTTAGTCGCGAAAAAAACAGTATAACATGATGGAAAAAAAACTCAATAAAAACAAAGTTTTGTCATCAAAATGTTTATGTTTATTATTAAGAGGAAAGACCAAAGTATTTTTTTATTATTATTTTGTAATTGTTTACTCCTTTGTAGCTGGTTGTAAATTTTGGTTAAAAATCTTGTATTTTTTTTACGTCAGCGGCGAACCAAAGATAAACGTTAGTTTTTTTTTTTCGGGTGGGGGGCGGGTTCGGTGAAAAAAATCGTTGATTTGGAAAATCTTGCAAAATTCAAATAATAGTCGGATTTTAATGAAACTTTCAGGATATATTCAGAAATGAATGAAATTATTTTTGAATTTTTTTTTAGAAGATCTCGGTAAAAAAATATCTTTTTTAAATATGATACTACCCACTTATTTAATTGCATAAAATTTCGAGAAATTAGATTCTTAGGTAGCTTTATTACTTAAAAACAGAAGTCTTTGGAGAAAGTAAATCCTCCATTATTTTTTTTAAACAG
>CAHIKZ030000491.1:1030000-1037500 GCA_903632075.3 Acanthosepion pharaonis
ATCTTCAAAAATACATTGCAATCAGCAGGGACTGCCATATCAATAAGGTGGCACTTTTTTTCTATGTGGTCTTTAATAACAACATCTGGGCGGCTGGCCTTGATTGTTCTGTTGATTGTTATTATTATTAGTAGTAGTAGTAGTAGTATTAGTATTATTATTAGTATTATTATTAAACAGTGAAATTAATAACTCTCCTGGATTGAGAAGATCTGCTATAGAAAAATTGTACCTGCGACGGAAATCAAACCCGTATCCCTTTCTGAACTATTTAAGGACATCACATTTCTCATTGAGACTTCTACCAATGCAGACCAAGTTTCGGTTTCCTATCCGCAAGGTAAACAGCTGTAATTTGGAGAAGGAATTTTTATCCGACATTATATGAACGTTATTTTTAACGGCTACACGTCTTTGACTTGTTATACCTGATATTGTTTTTTGCTTTTTTTTTTAAAACAGTGAAATTAATAACATATAACTAGTTAACTCAAAAAAATATCTAAAAGAAACAGAGCATAACATGATGATAAAAGTTCCCAAACTTGATAAAAATCAAACTTTTATCGTCAAAATCTTTGTTATTATTAAGAGGAAAGACCAAAGTGTATTTTGATTATTTTATTAAATTTTTAATCCTTTCTAGCACGTTCGAAATTTTTGGTTAAATATCTTGTTTTTCTTGCGTCAGCGGATGAGCCAAAGATAAGTATAGGGATTTTTAACCTCTTTTTTGCGTAATAACCACATTAATTTGGAAATTTTTGCAAAAATAATTGACAGATTTTAATTACATTTTCAGGGCTTATTCACAAATGAATGAAATTATTTTTGATTTTTGATTTTTTACTATCTGTCTATATTTTTGAGTATAGGTATTATGTACATTATTTACATTATCCGGTCTATAGTGCTCATCTTAGTCGCCATATTTTTACAACGTTTCGGCCGTTGTACGCTCCGGCTTTCTTCAGGTGGTTGAAATGTCGAACTTAACCCTTTATTTCGTTCATTGGGGCAGACTGTTCTAGTTCCACGTGCCATGTTTTTAATGGATGTCAGTTATCCTTTACCACCACATAATTTTATGAAATTTCAAGAAATTAAAAATACCAGAGCCTTCATATTTATATTAATTAAAAGCACAACTCCTTGGAGAATTTAAATCATCAACTAGTTTTGTCAAACAGAAACACCATTTACCGAAAATCTGTTCTGAATCGTATAATAGAAAAATGCAAAAAAATTATGAAATTATTTAATTAGAAAAAATCTAATTCCTTTTATAAATAAGATGTATTAAGGATACTATTGTCTTAGATTTATCGACGAATAATGAATTTTTTGCAAAAATTGTTTTTTTTCTTTATTTTTAATATATATATATATATATATATATATATATATATATATGTGTGTGTGTGTGTGTGTGTGTGTGTGTGTGTGTGTGTGTGTGTGTGTGTGTGAAAATATACAGAAAATAGGAAAGAACTCGTTAGGTAAACAGTCCGAAGTTCTTTAGTATTTTGTTTATATTTTTTAAAAACAGTGCTCGATACAAAAGTAGAGCCAAAATATAATTATTTATTTAAAAATGATTCCTTCGCTACATAAGAGTTTTCATGTTTCAAAACATGAGCCGAAAACTTCAATATAATTATTTGAATTAAATTGAATTAAAGTACCAAGCACTGTTCCATCTTCAAGCGAAATTTTTGGAATCAAATCCCAAAATCTCGCTTGAAGATGGAACAGAGCTTGGTACTTTAATTCAATTATTATGAAATTATTTAATTAGAAAAAATTTAATTCCTTTTATAAATAAGATGTATTAAGGGTACTATTGTCTTAGAAAAAAAGATTTATCGATGAATAATGAATTTTTGAAAGAATTGTTTTTTTTTCTTTAATTTTAATTAGAAAAATGTATTAAGTTTTAAATCTTTTAAAATTCAGTAATACTTTTAGCATTTTAGATGATATTATTATTATGTAAAAACTATATTTACTAATCAAAAAGGGAGAAGCTTAATACAAATAATCAAACAGCAATATTTTTAAAAGAATTTTGAATGTATTTGTATGTGTATAAATGTGATATTGTATGTACGGAAGACCATCGACGACATTATTAGAAAATATGAGCGATAACTATACTAAATTTAAAGTCAACATTTCCAAAATTCAATAAAACATTAGATGAAGGAGAATATTTTCCTGAATTTTTAAGATTACTGACTAGTTAATAATTATATTAAAAAAAAAAAACACTTACGTCATTTCTTTAATTATGTTTTTCAATGTCCGTAGAACATGAGACCTGTCATTAAGCTGTCAACACATCAAAACAGCTGCTGTCGGGTTAAAAAATATATTTATACTTAAGTAAGTAATATTTGCTTCAAATCAGATTAATTATAATTAAATCATGTAATATTCTTCAAATAAAATTTCAGAAAAGTATATTTTATTTTTGGAAAATTATTTAATAAAGAGAATTATATTGCGATGAAAGAAGACTAAAAAAAGGACGCTAATCGGCTGTTTTAGAAGAAAAAACTCCACCTGGTAAATTTAAATTATTTCTTGAAATACAGTAAAATATTTTGCTTACTGGAAATATTAAATCTAATATATTAGCTTCAAATTAAAACTAAAATAAAAGCTTTAAGAAAGATTTTAATTTTTTTAAAATTAATTTTAAAACTTAGGTATCGCGTTTTTTGTGGAGGTCCCTACATAACATATATATATATATATATATATATATATATATGTGTGTGTGTGTGTGTGTGTGTGTGTGTGTGTGTGTGTGTGTGTGTACAAAGTGCGATGGATAAATTGTCGTCTAAATTATGCAGAATTGAAAATTACACTCATTTTAACAGATATATTTACAAATATTACGCAAAAATATCTTGAAAAACTAAAGAGAAAATTTATTCAATAAAATCACCATTGGCTTCAAACCGACTTCCGAATCTCCTGCCTCTCTTCTGGATGGTCTCCTTGTTTAAGTTGGTAAATGCTGCCATAATCCTTGACTCCAGTTCATCTTTGGTGTTACAAGAAGTGTTTTTGGTCTCTCACTCAATAACACATAATACTCAAGGGGGTTGCAGTCTGAGAAGTTAGATGGCCAGATGTAAGGGATGATGTGGTCGTAGAAATTGTCTGCTAGACATCACTGAATTGTCCTGCTTGTGTGGCATGGTACGGCGTCCTGTTACCATATATAGGGTCTTCCATCAACCACACTCTTGAGCCAGGGCAGCAGTACCTCTCTGGCTATGGACCAGATTGACTTGGAGGGATAGTTTTAAATAATGGCCTGGATCTCGCCAACAAATTCGGGAGTTCTTTTCTTATCAGAACGATCAGAGCAAGTTTTCCGAGCTCCCGTACCTTCGTAATCACCATTCGACTCATCCAATTCATTCCGAATCCTCTGCACTGTCTTCATTAATGAAAATATAAAAATATATTATGTGTGTTAAAATATTTAAAAAGAAAATATGAAACGATAAAAGGCTAATCCTATCCTTACAAATGCTCCCTTTAGAAAGTTTTATTTTATTGCTGTTAAAAAGTTTCATTATATTGCTCTCAAATCGTTTGCTTTTGTTGCTCTGAAATAATTTATTTCTGTTACTCTGAAGCAGTTTCTTTTTGTTGCTCATAAGTGTTTCTTTCTATTGCTGTTAAAGTTTGATCCTAGCATTTCTTGTTGGCTAAAGTGAAGGTGTTTCGTTGAAGTGCGTGTGTCCATGAAGATTTGAAATTTTTTAAAGAACTTTTATCCATAAAAAAATCAAAATTATCTTTTATTTCTATGAATGCTTCAGTTTTATTAAAGAAATTATCTACATTGCAAGTAGCTGCATAATACACTGCTGTTTATTTCTTACAATGCGTATTTGCATGAATTATAATTTGTTCTTAGTAATAAGTTGAAGGGAAAAGAGAATCTGCGCACATTTATTGAAACAGACGGTGGATTTTGCTTAAATTCACGTCAAATTATTATGAACTAGCAGCATGGCCCGGCGTTGCCCGTGCTTGATTCAAAAATCGTACGACTCATACAGCAATCGCTATCACTTGACTTAAAATATTTTTACTCTTCCTTGCCTTTAAAGGAGTGCCCTTTGCCGTGATGATGTTGCTACATGACTTACTTCTTGCCTATCTCACACTGCGAATTTTTCTAAGCTCTATACTAAACATTAAATCTGTTACGAAAAAAGAACTAAACAAAATGAACACAAAACGATCAGCTTTAAAAAAGGACTTGTAACTGGAAAAACCGAATGAAAAAAGAATGTTAACAACAAATACTTTTTCACACCCAACCCAGTTCTGCGGAATCAGAATCAATGTTGAGTTTAAGCAAGCGAATGAGCCAATTGGAGTAAAGTGCCATGCAGATTTAAATTTTTCCCACTTGTGACGAATGCAGCTATCGATTTTTTTTTTTTTTTTGCATGCTAGCATGCTAGTTAACATTCATGTCAGTCAGCTGTTGGTTCTCACGCTAGTCAATAGAATCATCCGCAAACTACATGAAAACTCCCGTAGAAGCATGAAAAAATCGATTATTTCCACTATCGATGGGAGTTGGGAAATGCAAAGTCGGTCTTGGCCTTTCCGCTAACTTGGAGTATGTGCATGTAAATTTTGGTGCAAATCCGTCGAAAATTGCGACTGTGCATTCGTTACACACACACATACACACATCCTGCCTTTTATAGATTGAGATTCAAGTTGAATTGAAGGGAAACAGAATTACTCACAATTTTCACTGATAGTCGACAGTTTTCGGAGATGCTCGACATTTTTCGGTGTTTGCTGTAACACTGAATCTGTTGCCATTAGAATGAAGAATACAAAGATTTCTCTTCTGAAAATTTACGTTAATTTGAGTTAATTTTTCTTGTTAATAGAAAGATTAAAATCGCAAAATAACTGTTAGCTTTTTACTGGCATCATGGGAGTTAATTTATTGCCATGATGATCAGCTCAATTAAAAGATTTTCTTTTTTTAATTATTACAATTATTAGTACAAAATTATTATTTCAAATATTATTATTGTTTTCTTTTGCGCGGTTTTCGTCTCCGCCCACAGATTTTGTATTTAAGGGTGTTTTCCCATGAAGTCATATTTCCTCAAACAGACAGCAAATTTCGCTGCATATTTACTGTGCCAAATAACGTAGATTATAACCCACTTGCGTCTTAGTAGCTTTATCGCCTTACTAGGTTTTATTTTCTTGATTTCTCTAGGATCTATTCGTATTTTGCTTTTTACTACCCAGTATTTTTTTCACAACTATTTCCGCTAACAAAGAAGAAAAGTTACCCAAAAGAAAAGAAAATCTATAAAGTATGCTCTTTTCTAATAATATCTCTCACTTTCTACGTCTGTTACATATCCCTTACTACTCACTGATTTATTAATAGTTCAACTGCAGTTAATAAACTCTGTACTAATCAATATAATTAAACTGTATCCAGGCTGAAGAATTTTCCAAAATATTCGGGATATGCACAGTATTTAGCCAACATCATTTTCCTGTTGTTTTTTCCTTCAGTTTTTGTAAGATTCTTGGAATGTATAACTGATCTATAGAGAATTTCCCACTGGCCTTTTCACAATATATATATATATAGATAGATAGATAGATAGATATAGATATATATATATTATATAGATATATATATATATATATATATATATATATATATATATATATATATATATATATATATATATATATATACACACACACATGGGGAAAGAGAGGAGGGGAGAGAGAAAGGGAGAACATCGTATCTGTCTATATTTCTGAGATGAGGTATTATGTACACTATTTACATTGTTCGGACTATCATCCTCATCTTTGTTGCCATATTTATCACAGCGTTTCGGCCGTTTTACTCTCCGGCCTTCTTCAGGTGGTTGGAATGTCGAACTGAACCCTTTATTTCGCACGCTGGGGTAGACTGCTCTAGTTCCACGTGCCATCTCTAATGGATGTCAGTTATCTGTTATCTCCTGTTAATTCCCCTCTCCAAGTTCTCCACCGCCTTAACCAGGTATTGAACTCACACTCTTTTTGGGTCCTGTCACTGGATCTAACTAACGCCTCTATCCACTGTGCCATGTGTCCAGTTAACTGATAACTGACATCCATTAGACATGGCATGTGGAACTAGAACAGTCTACCCCAATGAGAGAAATAAAGGTATATTGATAGTTACCAATACTCAATGTATCTACAGGTAGAAAAACAACGTGTGACATAAGAGCCGATGTGTTCTGGGGTAAATGTACGAGATATTTTGTTCGTACTCCAGGTATGTTGGCGCGAATATAATTATGTATTTATGTCTCATATGCGATGACAATGTCGACATTCCAACCAGCTGAAGAAGGCTGGAGCGTACAACGGCCGAAACGTTGTGATAAATATGACAGCAAAGATGAGGATGATAGTCCGAACAATGTAAATAGTGGAGAACATCGTTTCAATGTTATCTTTTTTATTCATGTTACTGTGTCTAACCAACTGGCGCATCCGCTCTATATTAATTCACATCTAAATATCTAACTTATTGACGTTTAGTCTTGGGCACACACAAAACAAAATATTTGATGGACTCAAATGATAACGAAGACACCATTTTGTAAGTGTTTTTTTTTTTTTTCTTCTCTGTGAATTTCTCATAGTCTTTCATTTTTTTTATTTCGTCTTCTGTCTCTCCTTCATCGTCTTTTTCATCTCCATCTTCTTCGCCCTTTCATCTTCAAAAACAGTTTCTTTTAACTCAACTTGATTGACTCAATGAAGGTTGATAGTGTCGACTTAGCCGAGGGTAAATGTGAATGTACAGGTTGATGACTGGAGATAGGAGTCTAGTTGTAAGAGGTCGATGTGAAAGTCTTGTATCGCTAACAGTACTTGCATCAATAATCGTATCAGTAATAACGATAGTTGTACGTTTGCGATATTGAACGTACCGGTGAATTTGATGATGTTACTGATAAGATTGGTGTTCTGGCTGACCGTGAGGAAAGGGAATGATGGAAGTGATGGTTAACGAGGAAGGCGACGGCGTTTGGTTCGAATGATAAGAATTCTGATGAGAAAATTTTTGAACGTCCTGACATTAGCGCTTCAAAAAAAGAGCAGCGTTATGGTAACAAGGGTGAAAGGTCATTTCTCATTGTCATCGCATATGAGACATAAATACATAATTATGTTCACGCCAACATACCTGGAGTGGGAACAAAATATCTCGTACATTTACCCCAGAACACATCGGCTCTTATGTCACACGTTGTCTTTCTACCTGTAGATACATTGAGTATTGGTAACTATCAATATACTTATGATGTGTGTTAGCGATTCCGTATTGCCATCGGCTAAATATTTTAATAGAAAGTCTCAATGAATAAAAGTCTTATTTTCTTTTAAGCTTCGTTTAGTAGGATGAAA
>CAHIKZ030000491.1:1042500-1065000 GCA_903632075.3 Acanthosepion pharaonis
TTCACTTGAAGATGGAACAGAGCTTAGTACTTTAATTCAATTTAATTCAAATAATTATATCGAAGTTTTCGGCTCTTGTTTTAAAACATGAGAACTCTTATGTAGCGTGTTGGAATCATATTTTTAAATAAATAATTATATATATATAAAGAAATGGACAAAGTCCGACAATTTATTTATTAAAGACATTTTTATGTTTAACGTTCTTTTTTTATAGATACAAGCATTTAAGTAAGTGCTCTGTTTATAATAAACAGTATTAAATAACATTTACCGGCCTGAATGTCCGAGAAATTTTCATAGAAAATATTCGTCCTTTGACAGGATTCGAACCTGCATCCTATACGGAACCGTTATTTACGCTGACGTGCCTTAACCGACTCGGCCACAAAGGAGCGTTCGGTAGGCAAGGTCAATTTACTGCTTATAAACTTCAATCTTCCATGAATCTCGTACATTCATAACTGCTCTGGCGTATCAAATGTAAACAAATGACGTCATATATTAAGAAATGGACAAAGTCCGACAATTTATTTATTAAAAGACATTTTTATGTTTAACGTTCTTTTTATAGATACAAGTATTTAAGTAAATGCTCTGTTTATAATAAACAGTATTAAATAACATTCAGGCCGGTAAATGTTATTTTACTGTTTAATATAAACAAACATCTAAAATCTAAAAAAAACATAAAAATGTCTTTAAAATGTCTTTAATATATATATATATATATATATATATATATATATATATATATATATGAGGGAGAGATATTTCTAAAGATTTTCTCCATAAATTTGTAGTACATAATTTTGTAATGTTCTTATATATATTTTATTTCAGATGAATGCTTACCATGAAAATGGATAAAATACATCGTAATATTGACACAAGGCTTTTCACTTGCACTGAAAATGGGATTTTTCAGTATGAGCAGGGCTTCTTTTTATTTTATTTCAGACATTTTTAACGACTGTATGATATGAAGTAAAACCCATCTTGGTTTGCTTTCATACCAATTGTTAATATTAGTCCAACCAAACTAATTCCAACTGAATTGCATCTTTACCAGAATAAGGAATGTTAAACTGATTTATGTATATAATTCTTTATTTGGCGAAATATCATGGAAGAAAAAATTCTTTCTTGCCATCGCCTCGGCAGAAAGCAGTGAAATAAATCTGATATATTTATTAAAAAACACACTGAGATCCTGTAAAATAGATCGAATGGTAATGAGATATGAAGAGAACAGACAATACTGAACAAGTGAGATAGCAAATAAATTGATTGCTGGTATCTATAAGTAAAGCTTTAATTATTTGCGTAACGTCGATCCCTAGTTTTGATGATTCAAACATATTGATTGCGAATTGAGTATTTTTTTATTTTTTTTTTCCCGACAGTTATTTGCCAAGTGTAAATGAAGTGAATCGTTTACCTTGGGGAGGGTGGGATAGAATCATCAAATGCGAGAAGTTAATAAAAACAGGGGAAAAACCCACTAATTTACCGAATGAGTTTCCGAGCTTGTTAATACACATTTGAAACGAATATTAGGTGAGATATTCGCCTCGTTTCCATCAATAATCGAAAGAAAAATAGTTTTATTCAAATCTAATCGTCTATATTTCCGATGACCTTTACATTCATCAATTTGTTTTAGATTTCGTCTTCATTATCGATATTTATTTAACTATATAATTCGCACTTTCCCTTCCTATATATATATATATATATATATATATATATATATATATATATATATATATATATTTTATATATATATAAATATCTTTCTATATATCTATTCTTATATAGATCACCATCTGTTCATTATCGATCGATATATATATATATATATATATATATATATATATATATATATATAGTAGTCTTTCTATATGTATCTATTCTTATATAGATCACTATCTGTTCATTATAGATCGAATATATATATATATATATATATAGTAGTCTTTTCTATATGTATCTATTCTTATATAGATCACCATCTGTTCATTATCGATCGAATATATATATATATATATATATATATATATATATATATATACATATATATATATATATATATATATATATATATTTATTTATTTATATATAGCAGTCTTTCTATATGTATCTATTCTTATATAGACCAACATCTGTCCATTATCGATCGAATATATACATATATATATATATATATATATATATATATATATATATAATATTATAAATATGTTTTAAATATTTTTTCGCTACACAGTTCTAACCATGTTTCAAAAATGGGCTAAAAGCTCGAATTCATCATCTGTTCATTATCGATCGAATATATATATATATATATATATATATATATATATATATATATATATAGTGTCTATCATACATGAAATAGAGAGTTACTTTTTAATCAGACTGTATTATATACATACATATATATATATATATATATATATATATATATATATATATATATATATATATATATGCATATTTAATTCACGCTCGACCATAACATTCAAACATAAAACAAAGATTACATAATTGTTTAACCTTCTAATGAACGTTAAAGTTTAACACTCCGCCGTTACATTTATACGTAAAAGAAGAAAAATTCAGTAATGGATAGCGACACATATTTTTATTAAGTCTAATATAAATATAAAATTTTATATTTATATTTACACACGCTCGATCTCTGATATTGAGCACTTTATTTCATAAATATAGCTCACCTTAAAACTCTATTTCTTTATATACATACTGCTGTGGCACGATCCACCTAACTTACATAGTGGAGTACCGACCATATAAATATGGGTTGGTACCGGGAAGACGAGGGAGGAAGTAAGAAGAGATCCAATCCAGAGACTCTGCCCGACTGCGATTAAGTCAACCCATTCTACAGGAACAGTCTTCCAAGAATATACCAAAACTAACTGTAAATATTGTGTACCTTTTCCTTGTTTCAATACATTTTGTTTACGTACATTTTGTGTTGTATTATTATGCTTATCCATGCTTATCACACACACACACACACACACACACACACATATATATATATATATATATATATATATATATATATGCAAACAAGAGAAAGTGCAAAAATCCACAATTCGTAGCATTTACTTTTTAAAAAGTGCTCAATACAAAGTAGAGCAAAATATTATTGTAATATTCTTATTATAATGAATTACATAAAAACATTTTACATTGATTCACGAAAACTTTTATGTTTCAGTACTAAGATCGTACTTCCTCGGGTGATTGTGGGTCTCTTGTGGTAAAAATGATTTATTAAGGACTTTTAAAACAAATCGTTACCTCTTTTCAGGAGTTAACGTGTGGGGTGGGGGCATAAGGTCTGAATTAAAAATATACTTATGTGTATGTCTAGATTAGCCAATTAAATATCAGTTCTACTCTCAATGATAAAAATGGTCAGAGGATGGATGTAGGTTGCTTATTTTGACATGTCAAGAAAATTGACGCTTAGACATGTCGTCCAAAGAAGATTGCAGAGTCAAATGTATGGATGTAGCCAGTTATGATTTGACGATTTGTTGAAGTAGAAATAAAATTATCAGAAAGAGTTATTTCTTTTTGCTTTTTAATTAATTTTTTTTTTTTAAATATATTTAGGAATCTTTTTAAATGGCCAATAAGTAAAATTAAAAATGTGGAAACAACTATATAGGTTGTTAATTATATTGAATAGACGGTAAAACATGACAATATTAAAGTTGAATAAATCAAATAAATGTTGGGTGGACCACTATATACTAATAAAATAATGGCTATACAATTATTTATGATTTTTTAACTATATTTTACGGTAGAAAATGCCGACATAACACAGTTAATTCATTTCTTTGGTTTAACAGATCTTTTTTGCTAGGAAACTTTATAATATGCAATTTTTCTTATAAACATAGGGAATATGGATCATGCAAGGATTTGCAAGTTCTAGTTATTTTTAATATTTTTCATTTTACCGTAGGAGTTTTAACTTCTTCTAAGTGTCAAAAATATTTAGAAAGGGACGTTCTGTTACGCTACGCATTGTTGTTGAAAGATATATGTTGACATCAGACCTACAAATTTTAAGGTAATACCGTTAATTCATTCAACCATTATGCAGGAACAGTCTTAAGAATATACCAAACTAACTGTAAATATTGTGACCTCTTTGATTTAATTTTCTTTGTTAACAGATTTCTATTGTTATGAAACTTAATAATATGCAATTTTTCTTGTAAACATAAGGTACATGGATCAAGTAAGGAATTACAAGTTCTACTTATATTTGATATTTGCCATTTTACCGTAGGAGTTTTCTTAACTTTTTTTAAGAGCCAAAAATATTTCAAAAGAGACGTTCTGTTACGGTACGCATTGTTGTTGAAAGATAGCCGCGCTAGGAAGTTTTTCTCCCCTGAGTCGATCCTCCAGATATACAAATCCACAATTCGCCCTTGCATGGAGTATTGCTGCCATATATGGTCTGGCGCCCCTTCTGTTTGCCTCGGGGTTCTTGATAGGCTCCAGAGGCGGATATGCAATATGGTTGGCCCTGCCCTGGCGTCTCGTCTACAGTCACTTTCTCACAGATGCGCCGTCGTCTCCCTCTGTCTGTTCTACAAATACTTTCATGGAAATTGCTCTGAGGAGCTGCATTCGCTGGTTCCCAGACGTCATGAGTTCCAGCGCCCTACGAGGCTGGCATCCCGCTCTCACCCCCTCACTGTCGAAACTCCTAAATGTAGCCATCGCTTCTACTCCACTAGCTTCATGTCTCGCACCTCTCGCCTGTGGAACTCCCTTCCCTATTCCTGTTTCCCTGTGAGCTATAATCTCCATCTATTCAAGTGTAATGTCAATCGATATCTCCAGTTGCTTTGATCTATCCACTACCCTCATCCTTTCTTCTATCACTCCTATGTGATCTTGCTATTTCCTGTAACCCCTTGCATCCTAGTGGCTTCCCGCCTTGCTTGGGGTGAAACGCCTAAAAAAAAATATGTTGACATCAGACCTACAAATTCAAAAAGAAAAACCTTTTTTTTTTTCTTTTTTTTTTTGAATTTGTAGGTCTGATGAATTGAATCGTATTTACGATTCCAATGGAATAAATTATGACCATGGAATATTAGTGTTTAAGCCTTTTTATTTTATATATATATATATATATATATATATATATATATATATATAAAATAGCTGGGAACTCAAATTCGAGTAAACCTGTCTACTAGGACTCTTTGCTAATCCCCAATTCAGACGCACCATCACGCAAATTTGTGTTTGTTCAACAGCCACAGATTCCATCTGTAGTTTATACTGCAACTATGCTGAGCAGTTTCTGGGAGAGAGTGTGTTATCTAGTGTGATCATCAATCTAAACAAGGCCAGAACACTCAAACCCTCGGTAACGATGACTTGTGACTTCGTGCTAGCACAGCTATCGACGGTCCCCAAAGTGTATATATATACATATATATATATATATATATATATATATATATATATATATATATATATATATATATGATTTCTGTTTCCAGCAAGAAAAATATTTCTTCTTCTGATGATGGCCATTTTGGCCGAAACTAGTCGAGAATCTAAATGAAATAATAAAAAAAAAAAAAAGAATATTAATCTACAGCCCAGTGTGTCTGAAGTTTTTAATTTTTTAATTTTTTATTTTTTATTATTTTATATATATATATATATATATATATATATATATATATATATATATATATATATATATATATATATATATATATATATATATATATATGATTTGTGTTTCCAGCAAGAAGAAATATTTCTTCTTCTGATGATGGCCATTTTGGCCGAAACTAGTCGAGGAATCTAAATGAAATAATAATAAAAAAAAAAACGAAAGAATATTAATCTACAGCCCAGTGTGTCTGAAGTTTTTAATTTTTAATATTTTTTATTGTTCAATATATATATATATATATATATATATATATATATATATATATTCATGCATGTTTCATTAAATAATACATATATATATATATATATATATATATATATATATATATATATATATATATATATACTTCCTAAATTTCATTTTGTGACATAGCGTGTGTAAGAATTGACCAGTATGTTTTGTTTTTTGGTTTGTCTGAATATGGAGATATTTTATTACATACAGGGTGAGCCAAAAGTCGATATGTGAAAAGTGTATATAAATATAAACAAATATATATATGTATAATTATTTATATATTATATGCGCGGTACTTATTAGAAAGCGCTCAATATCAGAGATAGAGCTAACATATTTGGTTGGATAGATACAAACTCACATCTATCCAACCAAATATATATATATATATATATATATTAAAGAAAAACAGACCACTTTAAGGTTCCATTATAATAATTTATTTCACCAGAGCCCTTTTAAAGGATGCCGGATCATCAGATAACATTTCCAAAAATGAAATCAATCTTTTCATATCTATCTCAATTTATTCAGTGTCATTCGTACGCGTGATACGATTTTAATTACGTTTTCTCTCAGTATATACATTGTATGAACTTTTTGTTTAGCGTTGAATATCAGATAATTGAAAGAGAAATTTACTTGATCACTTTTAATAATTGACACAAGGAATACATAGAAGAAATTTCAAGGAATTAAAGTAAATGATTCCATGGATAAAAAAAGGATCTTTTACAAAACATCATACTAAAAGCATTAAACGTTCATTGTAATGAATATGACCCTAATTTCGATTTTAAAAAATGCTACACTAATTAAAAGAGAAAGCAATTTACTGAGACGAAAATTAACAGAAAGTTCTTTAATCGCTAGATCATCCACAGTACATTTACTTTCCAGATTCTTAAAACATTTCAACTTTAAAATGTGGGATATTTGATAACAAATGTTTTTAAAACATAAATAAAGAGAAACTGAACAGATTATATGCCCAGAAAATATATTTAAAAAAAAAATAAATTTAACATAATTCTCAGTAAGTTCCTTTAATGCGTAGTGTCATCAAAGTAAACATCACTTCCGTTAGATGAAGTCCTAAAAGAAAAAACACGTCACACGAATATTTTTCACTTAGCCATAAAAAAATTTTTTCTTAAAATATAAAATAATATTTCCCCATATATATATATATATATATATATATATATATATATATATATATATATATATATATATATATATATATTAAAGAAAAACAGACCACTTTAAGGTTCCATGTAATAAATTATTTCACCACAGCCCTTTAAAGGACTGCGGATCATTAGACTTTACTTCCAAACAAAAAATGAAAAGAAAATTACACATTTTGACGGGCCGTATTAAACATATGTTAATTTTTTGAGTTTTAAACGGTTAACTTAACGGAAGTTATATATTGATATCGAAGGGGTAGAAAAGAAAAAAAAACATAGAGAGAAAAAAGAGGGAAGGAAGTTAAGAGAAAGAAGATGTCACTAATTTTTTTTTAAAAAAAAAGGCTAGAAACAGACGCTGTTATTTTGTTTTACTTTAAAAGTGTTATTTTGGGGTTCATAAAAGATTATAATGTTTGATATAAATTTGAATGTCTCTAAACTGTCTACAAATAATTTAATTTGATGTTTGTTAGCTTTACCTTGAGAGTGAAATTGGTTAGCACAAAGTCAAAAGTCATCGTGACCGAGGGTTCAGATTGTTAATCACGCCCTCCCCCAGAAACTGTAAGGTGTTTTCAGGATAGTTGCAGTATAAACCACAGATTGTCTCTGTAGGTGTTGAATAAACATAAATATGGCTGACCGAGCATCTGCAATAGGAATTGGCTAGCCTTCCTTATTAGACGGGTGTCCTTGACTACAGGTGGTGGCTATATATATATATATATATATATATATATATATATATATATATATATATATATATCAATCTTTTTCATATCTTTCACAATTTGGAAGTAATTCTTGATCTTTCTATACGTAATTGCTCTGTATATAGAGCTATATGTCTCTACGTCTGTTACAGTGTTTGTTTATAAACAGAAAAGATACTTGTGTCATGTTATGCAGATCAACGCATTGTTTAAAAACGATGAAATAATTTCGCCACGTTTAATTGATATAAGCTCTCAACTAAACAGAACGTTAAACACATTTTTAACTCTCTGTATCGATATTGATTTGGGTAAAAGAACGCTATGTTAAGTTGTTGCAAATTCCACGGTGTATGTTTAATTTATTTTTCATTAAAGAAGATGTTAAATTTGACACTTTGCTATAAGTTATTGCTTCCCTATTATAGATTCTGTCTTGTCTGACACATGACCGACCCAAATGTTTTAATCTTATGTAATCTCTCTCGATAAACCATACTTTTAGAATTCTCTTAATCCGATAATGCCTACCAATGTCGTTTCCACAAATGAGATTCTTTCCTTTGTGTTTCATTGCTCATCTCAGACGCTTACTCCGCTTCTTCAAATTTATCTTAAATTCAAGTCTTTATATTTTTCCTGTTTGACAATCAGTATTACTTTAGATAAAGCTACACTTCTTATATTTGCATAAATGACAATTATTTAGATATTTCAAAGTCATTATATGCAGTTCCTTAAACTGACTCTACAATACATGCATTTATTCAGGCATGCATGGTGAAAGTCGTAGCCGAGTAAGACTACGTCTAACACTCATAACTCCCAAACAAACAATTTAGTGACGATTTACATGTTGTTGATGATGTCTCTAATGGCTCATAAAGCGTGCAAGCCATTCTAAATTAGCACGGGCGAGTTTTTCGACGGCAATCTGAATGTTTACTTTTATGATAGCGAGTGAGTCTACTGGCTGATCTAATGTCTTGCTAGGTAGATGGAGGTGTTTATGTATCCACGTTTGGGGATAAGTAAGCTTGCCAACGAGAAACAAACACGACAACATTTATCATTTGAAAGGGATTCCTTTGCGTGCCTCTCGAAAGGAGGGTTGACGTCTTCCACATATCTACCAGCAATGTTGTTCTCAAACTCTTCGACATCGACAGCAATCAGATCTCTCACCGTCTTCCTGTCTTATGCAAAATGGACCGCCACCCGCCACCAGATGTTAGTATCTACTTTGACCTTTGTAATTGTGTCTCTAAGGGCTTCATTGACTCGTTTGCATGACTTGTATTGGGGGATGCTTGCCTTTGCGCGATCTCACTATATAGCACTTGTTTACACCCGTTTGACCAGCCCAAATCATTACTGGTTATAATATGTTTAAATGATAAATATGAGAAATCAGTCCATAAATAAGAAAACTGTATATATAATGAATGATAAATAATAGGAAAAATAATTATACACAACAAATAATGCGATAAACAATGAAAAATAAACGTTTGGACTCGAAACTATAAATTCGGAAATACGTCTTCTTTTAAAGAAATCCTTAGGTTAAAGCATCGATAACATTTAGCTATTCATGCCAATATATAAAAAAATCAAATTCAATGTATTAAATATTCATAATAATGTGATAATTCATAGAAATAATATGTAAAGTATTCGTAATAAAAATAAACTCATAAAATAACATTTAAAAAAAAAAAGAAGACAGTGTTTATCGGAACTTAATGTAAAAAATTAAGAAATATGTAATTTAATAAATAAAAATATTTAATTTAATTACAATGAATAATATAATAAACAAAAACAAGAAAAAGAAGGAAAATGGAAAACTTAAAGAAAAGTAATCACTTCCCTTCCTTAAAAATAAAATTGTTTTCTTGAAGCAATAAAGAAAAACGTCCATTCACTCTGACATCCAACGAGTAAAATCGAATAAACAGTCCTAATATATGTCTGCATGTAGAGTCCATTATATATGTAATGGCGTATATATTTTTTTCTTAATCGTGTCCACAATCATTAGGTATGTAGATATACACACATACATAATGAGGTACGAGGAAGTAATGGATAGCGGCTCGGATTGGGGAATTGGAGAGCCGAGTTCGAATTACAGTCGGATCCATTACTTACCCTTGGGAAAGGTATGGGTAAATCTATTCAATGTTAGGAGCGTAACACATAATATACAAAAGAAATCTACTATACTATGTAAAGAAAGGATACGATGAAATAAGGAAATGATGATGGCTGCTCCTACTCGAGAATTTCTGTCTGCCAGGCACATTCATGTTTATTCAAGACCCACAAGAGAGTTTATACTGCAACTATGCTGAGCGGACCTTAGTTACAATGGCAGAGAGTGGGTCATCCAACAGTTTGAACAAAGGCCTGTACGCTCAAACCTTCTTGGGACATCATGCTACAATAACTTTTGAAATATGAGTGAAATTGGGTAGATATACATACTTAATGTCTTTCTACTTGATTTGGAAAATGATTGCTTTGGTCTTTCATGTAAGAAAGTGTTTGTAATTTCAAAAAGACAGAGGGATAGAAACTTGTACAATATTAAATAAAATGATTCAAGTTAATTAGTGAGAGTTCCAATCGTAGGTTTTATTTCAAAGTTTCCCTCTCTTAAACTGGTTCCTTTCACTAAGCTTAAGCGTCCAACCTACTCTGACCTGTTGTATGGATATCAATTGTACAGTTTGGTTTTATATCAACGGTTATTTTTCCTAAATTGGTTGCCTTCACTACTGCTAAGGAACTCAATCTGCCACATTAATGGCAGATGTATGTAAGATACTTGTTAAGTAATGACCATTGCTGACAAGTTTAACCAATGTTTTAGGTTCTTGTGAGAACGACAATGGCCCTTGATGCCAGCAAGTGAGTTGCAATGCTTCTTACAGGTGTGATAAAGTAAATTGTTTTGTACAGGGTCTGGCCTGTTTTGTAATTTCTGTTCAGCTTGATTCTGGGTTTACATGAGCCGGTTGAGACTGGAGCGTTTTCTTCGTGTTTTTTTTTTTTTTATACTCCCTGCAAGTTAAGTCATTTCTAGCGTAGTACTCGATAATATGAATGTATGTATGTGGTAGTATACATATATACATATATGCATATATACTTTGTTTGCAACAATATTAACGGTTTTGCTTTTCGGGCCAGTAATCGGAGTTAGAATTCAAGTAAAGGTCTGAAACCATAACCTAATAAAAAAAGATGTGAGCTCATGCACTCTCTTTACACTTTCAAGATAGTCATCTTGAAATGTAAAAACTATATTTCTGTTCTTTTTGTCATCCATTCATTACGCCGATGTTTGGCTATCTGTGACTTGTGGAGATAAAATGTAGAGTCAAGATTTAAGGAGATCAAATCGAACGAAACATAAATTTTTCAAACACTATTTTTATTACGATGCCTCACTCCTTGATAGTAAATAAAGTCTAATATACTATCAGATGAATCTTCCTTTTTTTAATAGCTCATCTGTTTACGTTTATTTATGTATATTTTCGTTTATATAAATTGTTGCCCTCACCAAATCTCTTTCCTAGTTTTATATCCAATTATTATCTTGATAACTGAAGAACATAAAACAGACTCTTCAACTTGCCACAAATTCAGAATTCAAATTAAATTCCTCCAATTTCGATTAATACCCCACCCCAGCATAATTCTAATTTTTCCACGAATATTTTTTTACAATAAAAATCAAATAATTAATTGATTTGAATGAAACTCTTGCTGTTTACTCATTAGATATTGAATGAAAAGGTCACTATATAAAAATAAAAATAAAAATATTGGAAATATTTTTGGTGTATGTTAACCTTATTTAATTTAATAACATCTCAATAAATATCGATCCCAACTTCATATTGTAAAAATACAAATCCCTGAAGAATCGAAATACATTTTTATTTTATTTATTTATTTATAATTAACCCGCTGGAGACAGTGAAATTGAAAATTAAAAACAGTATCAACTAAAATACTAATTATTTTAGTAACGATTTCGTTTTATGTTCGAATATATATTCTAGGGTTACCGGATGTAAAATTAAAATCTACTAACATCAGCCTCTCTTTGATATATATTTTTTTAATCATTTCACCTCCAGGTAAGGCAATGAAGCCCCTAAGATACAGGGGCTTACTGACTGTGAAAGAATATAAAAATGAGAAAAACACTACTCAGGAATAAGAACAATAAAAAAAAACAGAAATTATAACAGAAGATAACTATTTAAATTTTTTGGAGATTGTTGAAGCTTGGATAAGCATGGAATAATAATAATACAACACAAAATGTACGTAAACAAAATGTATTGAAACAAGGAAAAGGTACACAATATTTACAGTTAGTTTTGGTATATTCTTGGGAAGACTGTTCCTGTAGAATGGGTTAACTTAATCGCAGTCGGACAGAGTCTCTGGATTGGATCTCTTGTTACTCCCCTCGTCTTCCCGGTACCAACCATATTTATATGGTCGGTACTCCACTATGTAAATTAGGTGGATCGTACCACAACATAGATCAAACTTAACTGGAAAGCAAGAAACTGGAAAAGAGTTTTACAAGTGAGAAGTGCGAAGGAAGAAACTGTTAACATAGAACTTACGGTTACATTTAGCCAATTTAACTGTAAGAAAATCTAGTAGTGTGCTTAAATTCATAAAGTCTACGTACCATAGAGAAAAGTTTATCAGAACAATTGCCATGAAAGTATTTATAGAAAAGCTACTGGGAAGATACGTTACGACTGTTGGAAAGTGACTTAATCCGAGATGCCGGATCAAGGACCAATAACATTGCAGTTTATTCTTTGGATTTTACCTCGGATCAGGGTGGATCTGGAAACAACAGCAA
Source organism: Acanthosepion pharaonis (assembly GCA_903632075.3). Classification (NCBI taxonomy): domain Eukaryota; kingdom Metazoa; phylum Mollusca; class Cephalopoda; order Sepiida; family Sepiidae; genus Acanthosepion; species Acanthosepion pharaonis. Next base: position 1,055,314 of record CAHIKZ030000491.1, read on the forward strand.
TTTAGTGACAGTTCCACGCTCCTCAAAACCTCCAATCACCCGATCAACAACTTTGATACCGGATGTAATTCATCGTGATACCCAGGACAGTCATTTATGGCATTTTGGTCTTCTGTATATAGTAGATTACGCGATTCACACTGATGCACGCCAAAAATTGAACGCAATTTTAACACTGAAATTTTGGCTCGAAAGCATGGAGACGGTAAAAAGTTCCAAAAGCGAAAAATGTGAGAGAAGAAACTGTTAGCATAGAACTTACGGTTCCATCTAGCCAACTGATGATATAAATACGAAGGAGTGCTGATTACATTTTTTATAATATAAAATATTTTTTTATAAATAATATTTAAATAACTTTAACTTATATTTGTTTTTATATCCTTTCCGGTAAAATGCAGTTACCATCTAAACGCAGAATTATTATTATTATTATTATTATTATTATTATTATTATTATTATTTTCTTTGATTTTGGGGCGTTTACACATTTCTTTCCGGGTCTCGCTCAGGGACCTAAAGTTAGAAATGGCGTCATGACACTTTCCACTGACAAAAAAAAAATTACATAGATAAAGCCTAATTAAAAAGTCTTCAAAAATATTCTGATATTTCATCAGATTTTTGAAACTGGGTTAGTTCGAGATTTTTCATCATCTCCTTCATATATAACAAAGTAACATATAATAACACATAATACAAGTCGTCATTTCAAACGAATTTAGTTTTTATTATCATTATTATTGTTGTTGTCGTTGTTTTACTGGGTTTCCAGCTGAACTTTTGCTTGAGAACAAAACCCAACGCTCCACCATCTGCAACAATCGTTTAACAAGAAATGCCAACATCTCATTTTTGTATCGCATCTGTTAGGCGATGTAAAATGGGTTTTGCATAGAGACTGAAAAAAAGAAAATGGTTATTACAAAATGAGAAACCAATGCCAACACTAAAACTAAACTTTGCTTTGTTTTTAATGGAGAATAAAAAGTGTTGTTCTTTATGAGCAACTAGATCATGAAGGGGTCTTCATCATAGAAGACTGTGATCCTTGATCGATTAGACGAGAAACATTAATTCGAAAGTATCCTGCTTTGCTAAAACAAAACAAAAAAAATGTTATTCGCCAGTATGACAATGCAAGGACGCATTCTGCCAAAATTGAGATCGTTAGGACTTCCATATCCTCCATTCTCACAATATACTCCATTCTTACAATGTTCTCCATTCTAAACATGCCCTCCATTCTCGCCATGTCCACCTTTCTCACAATGTCCTCCATTCATACCATGTCCTCCATTCTCACCATATCTTCCATTCTCAACATGTCCTCCATTCTAAACATGTCCTCCATTCTCACCATGTCCACCTTTCTCTCAATATCCTCCATTCTCACCATATCTTCCATTCACACCATGTCCTCCATTCTCGCTATATCTTCCATTCTCAACGTCCTCCATTTTCAACGTGTCCTCCATTCTCAACATGTCCTCCATTCTAACCACTTACAGATTTTCATTTCTTTCAATCACTTAAGAAGTTCACAAGTGGAAGAACATTCAAAAACAACATTGATTAATTTGTTTTTTTTTGTGGGGGGTACGGCTTATCGACATTTTACAGGTTAAAGCCAGTGATTACTTTTAGCTTGTAAAAATTTTTGGGAGGTAATAAGGATTTAATGATAAAATTCCTACTAATTAACCCATACCTGGAGGAGAAGAGGTGGTTTCATATCTCAAAAACAAAAAAGTTTTGAATTTTTTTTTCTTTTCGTGGAAAGCCACAGATCTATTTAAGCTTGGAATCGCTTTCCATTGGAGTGGAGTCTTTGAAAATATAGGTGATTACATTTTTTATAATATAAAATATTTTTTTATAAATAATATTTAAATAACTTTAACTTATATTTGTTTTTATATCCTTTCCGGTAAAATGCAGTTACCATCTAAACGCAGAATTATTATTATTATTATTATTATTATTATTATTATTATTATTATTTTCTTTGATTTTGGGGCGTTTACATTTCTTTCCGGGTCTCGCTCAGGGACCTAAAGTTAGAAATGGCGTCATGACACTTTCCACTGACAAAAAAAAATTACATAGATAAAGCCCTTCGTAAAAAGTGTGGGCTGTACTTGTCAGAACAATTTTTGTATCTCCTTGAGGCATGGACTTCAGGAATCCTTCAATTAGTCTACTGCAATCTTTTCCAACCAGTCTTAGGGCTCCAACTACAACAGGGATTGTTGATGTTCCCATATGCCACATTTTCGAGATTTCTGTTTCAAAGGTCCTTGTATTTTGACAGCTTTTGAATATCTTCAAAAGATACATTGCAGTCAGCATTATTATTATTACTATTATTATTATTTTGTTGTTGTTGTTGTTGTTGTTGTTATAGCTTTTGGTAGCACCCATGTTAAAAGACATTAATTAAGTGACAACAAGTCACCTCTGTACTTTAAGAAGTTCTCAATATTTTTATTGACTTCGACAAATATGTTATCATTTTATAATCTTTATCACTATTATTATTATTATTATCACTTTATAAATAATAATAATAATAATAATAATAATAATAATAATAATAACAATGGTTATCATTATAATGCTGAATATCATTAATATTATTATTATTATCAATATCCTTATCAGTAAGGCCCTCTTCGATTTTCTGGAAACTCTCCCTCGACATTAAAATCCTGACCATCATCATTATCCGTGAACATTTTGTCTAAAAGAAAGATAAAATTATAAACATTTCACAGAATAAAAGTAAGAAAATTATTAATTTTTTGTTAATTTTTAATGTTTTGCGTAAAAATAAAAAAAAATACATTCGGTCGGTCAAAATTGAAAATGGTCATAAATCATGTGAGAGGTGTTTTATTATTTGTTTTTTTTGTTGTTGTTTTCGTTTTTTGTTTTCTTTTTTTTTCGGATTTTATGTACATTTTCTACTTGATTTTTATTCCTTTTTTTCTCTTGTATTTTCAGCCCTCCCCCCCCACCTAATTTTATCACCACTTTTATTTTCCTTCCGTTTTATTTGGCTTGACTTCCAGTCTTAACATAATGCACTATCTCTCTCTCTCTCTTTCTCTCTTTATCATTTCTTCTCTCTCTCACTTTCTTTTTCCCTCTTTTCTCTTTTTCACTCTCTCTCTCTCGCACATTCTCATTCTCCCTCTCTTTAACTTTCACTCTCTTTCTCTTTCTCTCTTTCTCATTTCTCCTCTCTCTCACTTTATTTTTTCTTTTCCTCTTTTTTTTCACTCTCTCTCTCTCTCTCTCTCTCTCTCACATTCTCATTCTCCCTCTTTAACTCTCACTCTCATGTTCGCTTTTTTCTCAATTTCTCTATTTTCTTTCTCCCACTTTTTTCTCGTTCATGGGTTCTCCCTCTCTCTCTCTCTCTCTCTCTCTCTCTCTCTCTCTCTCTCTTTCTTTCTTTCTCTTCTTCACCCCCCCTCTCTAACGCTCTCTTTCTCACTCTCATGAGCACTTGATATTTCCCTTCTTTTTTCTTTAATTCTTTCTTTCTTCTTCTTCTTCTTCTTCTTCTTCTTCTTCTTCTTCTTCTTCTTCTTCTCTCACTTTCTTCTACCTTTCTTTCTCTTTCAAAGTGCAGACAATTTTAAGATAACGAGTCTGATCAATTACGTAAACTTCGTTTTTGTCTCTTTTCAAGCAATTCTATTCCCTAACCATTTAGCTAAGTCTATAAATCCATTAAGCTTATTACTTTATATACATGCCTACAGCATCCGAGAATGTGAATTAAGAGGAAGAAACGGTCATCTTGTATTCACCGGCCTTATACACTAACCACTGAGCTACACTTGCAACTCCCTTAAATATTTTATTATTTCATGTTTTGAGACTGGAGAAATGGCAGGTTTTATAAACAAAGACGATCAAAACTTGACAACTGGGTGAAAATCAACGAAACGAAAATGACTAATTTGACGTCAGGAGAAGAATTTTATGATGGAGTGACCTTTAACCTGCCATACACAGCCAACATGTTGTGAAACGAAGTTGATGATGACCCCAATTTTATTCAAGTATACATTCGGGAATGCACATTGAATTATTCGGACTATTGTCCTCATCTTTGTCGCCATATTTACAACGTTATAACGAATAACCAGTTTATACAGATCAGAGTCTGTCTATATTTCTGAGATGAGGTAGTTAGGAAATTAGCAGGAGATAATTGTACATTACCAAATAATGTTAAACATTATTGGACTATTGTCCTCATCTTTGTCGCCATATTTATTACAACGTTTAACAGGCAGTTTCAGATATCTGGGGTCTATAACGGTTTCAGAGATGAGACAATATGTACATTATTTACATGAGGGTAGGGTTTATTCGGACTAGTTGACCCCTGCGGAACCAAGAATGTAGTCCGTCCGAACATTTTTCCATGGATCTTAGCCATAGAAGATCTTTGTCGCCGTATTTATTGGAATGTTTCGGCCTTTCAGTATCTGTCAATATTTCTGAGATGGGAGGCATTATGTACATTATCCATAAAAGATGGATTTACAAGTTTATTCGAGATCATTATCCAGGTACGGATCCCCTGGGGACATCCGTTCATCTGGTAGGTTTGATTATATCTATTTAGTTTGGTTTCCAAGCATTGAATGTAACCAGCCGGTTTTCCCCAACTTACTGCTCGATCGGATAAGAGATCAGCTGCCAATCTCTTTTTATAGGTGCAGCCGTAAACGTCGTATCCGGCTGTTTTACAAATGTACGATTCTCCGGCAGATCCTGTACATCTTGGGAGACGATTGCGCTGTGAGTTCAGTGAACTACCTTTTAGGAAGGAGTATATTTATGAGAACCTTTTAGTGATTCCATCGATGGAGAGCTTGAGTAGCAAACCTTTGTGCCACACCTTATCAAATGCTATGACCCTCGAGATGAGTTTGTCATCAAGAACCTCACTCATTCTGGGAGTAATGGTAGTTAAGACATCACAGTGGGGATCAAAACATGTAGACAAGAAGTTTTTCTTATCTAGTTTCGACACGCGTGTAGAAACTAAGAAGCTAGTGAAAAAAAGGCAATTTAGAAACTTAACCAAAAATAAATTGATAAATGATTTGCAGCCGGTACGTTCATTTAATGCAACAACTGCCACTGGAATGTGTATTAAATAGAGAAAGACATTTATGCTGCGAAATTATATCAATTCGAAAGTAGAGATTTCTCTCTTGCCACTTCTTTTTCTCATTCTCTCGTACACATGGCACGAATGTAGTGGATAAAGAAATTGCAGTTGGTTAGATCCTAAAATAAAGCGGCCGAGGACACATACACACACACACACACACACACAAATCTATATATATATATTATTTTAATCTCCCAGTCTCTTATAGGCATGTGTGTGTTTGGAATATATATATATAAAGAAGTCTTTTCTATATTTATGGGAAAATTATCAGGAGATAAATTGATAGCTTGAGGCGACAGTCCATCAATTATGTCAGGCCACATATGCTGTTTTTTTACGGCTATTTATATATATACGGGTTAGTGGTGCATTGTGGGTATTCTATTTGTCGGTTATTTTTTTCGCTTTGTTTATTTATTGTGTGTGTGTGTGTGTGTGTGTGTGTGTGTGTGTGTGTGGAGTGGAGAGAGAGAGGGAGAAAGTGTGTGTCTGTGGGTGTGTGAGAGAGAAAATAAGAATCAACACTACATGGCGATTTTCAATTTTACGCCTTAGCACTATCAAAGGCTCCCTTTCCGTAATTGAGCATCATTTCTTATAATTATAACAGATTGTAACAATATATATATATATATATATATATATATATATATATATATATATATATATATACATATATATATAAGTCGAGAAAACTTAATAAGAGTAAAATATTTTTATTGAGTGCACAGGCCGGTAGACGAAATAGACACTGTTTAAAAACCAGACCTTCTACTCAGATACGGCTATCCACTAAAATAACATTTGAAATAATAAATATCTGTTGGATTAAAAAATAAAATCCATCGATTCTTCAAATATATGTATGTATGTATGTATGTATGTATGTATGTATGTATGTATGTGTGTGTGTCTTTATATATAAAGACATTTAAATCACTACCACCCAAAAATTCATTTCTATAATATGTGGAAATGTCTACTCTTAGACTGAAGAAGGTTGCGAAACCAGAAACCCGTGTAGCAGAATTATGGAAAATAGAGTATAATATATATTTTAAAATAAAAATTCACATTTCAAACAAAAACGTTTCTGTTTATCCTTTATAGGAATGTATGTATGTATGTATGTGCGTGTGTGTGTGTGTGTTCGTTGATATTTATTTTTACTGTATCCTCTTTATTTTAATTTCTTACCTAAAAGCATTTTGTTTCCACTGCCCACCCGTACCATTGAATGTTTACTTTGTCTCTCCCCCCACTGTCCAATAAGGGCTCGAGGTCAGATGAGTTGCTTTGTTCGAAGGCGGAAGAGTAACTCCTATGGGGTTCTGGATCGGAAGTGTGTATTTAAAAAGTAAAGGAAGAAACCTTGGTAAAAAAAAAAAAAAAAAAAAAAATGAAATAGCCTTATAAACATTAAAAAAAAAAGAGAATAATTTGAAAAAGAAAGAAGAAAGTATTGAATGCAGAGCAAATAAAAATGCAGACAAAGAAAGAAACGAAACAGAATGAAAAGCTGTCAAAATATAGAAAAGATCAAATGGAGAAAACAGTATAAAAAAGTACTAAAACAAAATAAGAAAGAAAGAAAGAAAGAAAGAAAGAAAGAAAGAAAGAAAGTTAAGGCGTAAGGGAAAAATGGCGAGAGACCATTCATGAAAGAATGCCGTAAGTTTAGGTGGATTACGTGAATAATGATCAAATAAAAACGAACGAAAATAACAAAGAAAGAAATGTAAACTAAATAAAAACTGAAGCAAAGAAACTAATATTTTTATCGTTGTGTTATTCTTTGTCATTGGAGAGTAGAGGCTTATTTTGTTATGTCTTATCTCTCCTCGTTTTCCGATACTTTTTAACCCGAGGTTTATTGTCTTTTCCATTTTATTAAAGCTCTTCCATGTCCCTATATCTTTTGTTGTTTGCTTTTGTTTTCGTTTTTCGTTTTGTGTTTACTTTGTGTGTGCATCTTGTTCCAGTAATTCGTTGTTATTCGCAGTTTTATTTATGCCCCTTTATCTCGGTTCAAAATCGAACAGTGATCTCTCTCTCTCTCTCTCTCTCTCTCTCTCTCTCTTTCTCTCTCTCTCATTCGCTTTTTCTCTCTCATTCACATTCTCTCTCTCTCTCTCTTTCTCGCATTCTATTTCTCTCTCCCATTTTCTTTCCCCCTCTCTCTCTCTCATTCGCTTTTCTCTCTCATTCACATTCTCTCTCTCTCACTCTCTCTCTCTTTCTCGCATTCTATTTGTCTCTCCCATTTTCTTTCCCTCTCTCTCTCTCATTCGCTTTTTCTCTCTCATTCACATTCTCTCTCTCTCTCACTCTCTCTCTCTTTCTCGCATTCTATTTGTTTCTCCCATTTTCTTTCCCTCTCTCTCTCTCTCTCTCTCATTCGCTTTTTCTCTCTCATTCACATTCTCTCTCTCGCTCTCTCTCTCTTTCTCGCATTCTATTTCTCTCTCCCATTTTCTTTCCCTCTCTCTCTCTCTCATTCACTTTTTCTCTCTCATTCACATTCTCTCTCTCTCGCTCTTTCTCGCTCTCTCTCGCTCTCTCTCTTTCTCGCATTCTATTTCTCTCTCCCATTTTCTTCTCCCCTCTCTCTCTCTCTCTCATTCTCTTTTTCACTCTCATTCACATTCTCTCTCGTTCTCTCTCTTTCTCGCATTCTATTTCTCTCTGCCATTTTCTTCCCCCCCCTCTCTCTCTCTCTCTCTGACCTACACCCTCTCTCTCACACACTTACACATGTATTTACTCGCATTCACTACCTATCTCTCATAACCTACTTTTATTTTCTCTTTTTGTCAACCTCATATTCAATTTTCTTTCTTGCTTTCTTTCTATTTCTACTTTACACCCGCTTTCTTTCTCCTCCCCCCCAGTTTTAAATAAATTACATACATACACGTACTTTCTCTTTCTTTCTCTCCCTTCCATTCTCGCACATGTACTCATTGCAAGCTTCTCCTTCTTTTTTCCTTTTCTCTTTCTTCTATTAATTCTTTCTTCGGTCTCACCATTTCTTCCTCTCTTACACTTTCTCTCTTTCTCTCTCTTTACCACCCCCTCCCTGTCTCGGATAGCTTTCTGTTTCTATGTTTTCTTTCCTTCTTTCTTTCTTTCTTTCTTTCTTTCTTTCTTTCTTTCTTTCTTTCTTTTTTTAACCTATTTTCTCTCTCTCTCAACCAAAAAGCTCTCTAATTCTACTGAAAACCTCTCGTAATTTAGTCATCTTTTTTATTCCTTTTCACTCTGTATTTTACTTCCTCTCGCTCTCATTCAAATACACAAAAACATTCCCTCCCCACAGCAGAGTCCCACCTTTTGTCACTATTCACATTTTCCCTTTCTTTCTTCCACTCTTTCTTTCTCCCACTCTTTCTTTCTTTTTCTTCCTCTTGACGTTAACTTTAATCTTTTTCTTCTTATCAACCTTATAAGCCTGTACATTATTCATTCTGTCTTCTCTTACCGTCCTTCGATTTTCTTTTCGATTCACTTTTATGAATAAAACCAAAAATACTGATTCGACATTACCAACAATTATTTGCTGATGTGACACAATTCAAAATTCAGCCATTTTTTTTAATGAGTCTCTCCTATGAACTTTCCATTGTTTCTTTCTTTTAATTCCGTATCTGTTAATTCAGTTTCTTCATCTATCGTAATTTGGGTTTGCTTTCAAATGACCATTAAATGTGTCGATGTGTCATAAATTAGCATTTTCTTTCTTTTCCTTTCGTTGTTTTAATTTATTTTTTCATTATTATTTTCACTTTCTCACTATCTCTTTCACTCTCTCTGTCATACGTACACGCATACTCTCTCCCTCTCTCTCTCTCTCTCTCTCTCTCTCTCTCTCTCTGACAAACGTATACGCATGCATTCACGCACACATACTACGTATATACGTAAGTGTTTGTGAAAGAAAGGGAGATGAGAAAACGTGTGTATTGGTGCATACAACATATGTTAAACATTGATACATAACAGCCATAATATTTCAGAAACCTACCTAGATAGATAGATAGATAGATAGATAGATAGATAGATAGATAGATAGATAGATATTGAAAAACTCAGATAGATAGATAGATAGATAGATAGATAGATAGATAGATAGATATTTAAAAACTCAGATAGATAGATAGATAGATGTGAACAAAGATAGATAGATAGATAGATAGATAGATAGATAGATAGATAGATAGATAGATAGATAGATAGATTAATCTACTAGTTTAGTCTGTTCTTTATTTCTCACTATGGCATAATAAAAACGCATTTTCCTACAATGACCTTCCTCTGAAATACATACACTTTACAAATATTTACTCTCTTGATCCACTTTGTGAGGAGTGCTTTAAAAATGAGTTATGTACAAACCTCGAATGAGCCTCTTAAAAAGCTCATAAATCTATCAAGTTCGTTTGACTTCAGTCAACAAATATTAAGTTTGGTTGCACTTTTCC
>CAHIKZ030000491.1:1070000-1147500 GCA_903632075.3 Acanthosepion pharaonis
TTCTTTCTTCTTTTAATGATAATGTTATTAAGCTTATCAGACGATATGAAAAGAATTTACATAAAATAAAAATAGACAAAATTAGTCTATATTATTTACTGAAACATGCACCAATGAAAAAATGCCTAAATACACAATATATATATATATATATATATATATATATATATATATATATATATATATATATATATATATATAAAAGTGAACATAGAAGTCAACACTTAGAGGCGACAGTCTGTTTCATGTTATAACTTTTATATTTACACGCTCTATCTCTGATATTGAGCACTTTATTCCATAAATGTAGCACACACCTTAAGACTATATTTCTTTATATTTTTATATATATATATATATATATATATATATATATATATATAAAATATATGTATGTATAAAGAAAAACTACAATAGGAAAAGTGTATGAATTTATTTGAACAAAGTTAAAAACAAATGCGGTTAGTTATTAAAAGAATTTAGAGAGACCCATATATATTCATTGGGTCAAGTGAAAAATTACGTCATTCATTTTTTATGTTTGAAGAAAATTTTTCATATGTAGAAATATTGTTTCTCTTCAAACGTGGATAAATATGAGCGTTTCTAATAATGATGTTCTCGTCAATAATTTTGTTTGAACAGCCTGCAGACGATTATCAAACATGTTGGAATTATATATATGGCGAAGATTTTCGAGCACTGATCATTCAAATCCTTGAGACAAGAAGAATATCTCTTCAGAAAAAAAAGGCATTTTTCGCTGGGAAAAAAAAGACAGTGCCCCTTACATGAAGGACAGAGTTTCACGCTAGACAACAACAACAGCAACAAAAGGGAAAGACAAAGAAAGAAAAGACACGAGAATTGCAGGTTCAAAGAGGCATTAAGTAACATTTCATGGGGAAGTGGTTATTTGGACCGGAACGACTTGATATATGGTAAAAAGAAAACAATATCAGAAATAGCATCGTATCTTTAAATTTGTTCAGATTTCCTACAAATGAAGAAAGCCGGTCTGATCATTTTCATGCATTAATCTGAAAAATTTAAATATCAAAATCTACCAATGACAAGCTTTCCACATTTTAATTAGCTTAAAAATATTCAGGAACTAAACCAATAAAGATTTGTTTGAAAATTGAAATAACGATTTACTACAAAGGTTCGATTGATTGATCTGTTTTCAACGACGTTCAAGGCTTTTGCAAGTTATTTAGAGCTAGAAATGTTTTCGGGGATAAATATGAATTATTGAAGCATGTCTTACTAATTAAATCATTGCTGGTGGGAGAAGAGGGGGCTTCATACCCCCCCCCGTAAGGATCGACTAGAATTGGAACTCGATTCTCGGATTAACAATTCCGAGTTGATATCCATTAGCAACCCGCAAATCCAAGCTTACAGAATCAGGTTTTCCCAAGCGGTCAGCCATCTAGTTGCTAACCAGGTTCGACGTTGCTTAACTTAGGAAATTACATAGATAGATAGATAGATAGATAGATAGATAGTGTGGATAAGGTAAGTCTATGGTAAGTCTTTGATACTAATGACTTTTTTCCTATATATTTTGTTATTAATATTAACCCAATACAAGACCGAAGAGCCACTCAAGGTGTCGAGCCATATTAGCGGAGGAAAGGACAAGCGTTTATATATATATATATATATATATATATATATATATATATATATATATATATATATATATATGACGCGATGGTCGTCTCGCATGAAAACAGCCTGTCGCCTCTGAGTGCTAACGTCAATGTTCACTTTTATATTTATATTTACATACGTTCTATCTCTGATATTGAGCATTTTATCCCATAAATATAGCACATCTTAAAACCATACTTCTTCATATATATATATATATATATATATATATATATATATATATATATATATAGGAGAGAGAGAGAGGGGATACCACCAAATTCGATAAGTAAGCGAAATAATGGCCAAGTGAAGACATATATAAATATTTATTTTGTTATTTAAGCATTAAAATGATTTATTTAAGTAAAAAAAAAAAAAAAAGTAAGTACAATTTTCCTAACTCAAGAAAATACAAGAATGCTCAAGAATTAACAAAGAGAATTGAAAGGATAAATTGCTGATAGCCACTGAAGATTGGACGGAGTAAGTCCAGAAAAATCTGGTTTCGAAACTCTGAATTCGGGATATGCTGAACGTAACATCAATCAGTCAATCAGCCGACAAAACTTTTTCTTGAATTATATATATATATGTGTATGTATGTATGTATGTATTGTGTATCAGTTTTATTGACCTATATATTTTATATATATATATATATTATTTAATGTAAAAGTGTCGTTTACAAGCGACAACGAAAGAAATTGTTCAATTTTTTCTTTTTCTTTCCTAAAATAGCTTTGAACAGTCAATATCTCAGTCGTCTGCTGATTCAGATAATTTTGTCAGGAAGCATTCCTATTGGGCTTTCATTTAACGCCCCTCAGAGTTCAAATTCTTTATAGACCAAAAGTGGAATGTGAACAGTCAAATTCTCTTACCTGCGTAAACGTCGCTTCTTTGTTATGGAAAATAGATAAACAAATATATGTATTTGATAAAATCATACCAACTTCCGTGTTAGGTTTTCCTCCGTCGAATAATTCGCGGCCTACTAAGAGGTTGATTGCGAAAAAGTCAGGGATCGAAGCTTTGTTTCGAGTGAGTTCAGTCTTTGAGGCATGAAATTGTGTGATAGAGAGTAAGATGAAGAGAATGGAGAGAACAAATACAATGCAATAGATCTTTGGGAACACAGCATAAAATAGACAGAATGAGAATAAATAGCAACAGAAAAACAAGGATTAAATTAACCATGAAGAATAAAAAGATTAAGTCGAACATTAACAAAAGACAACCAAAGATAGAAAGAAAATGGATGCTAGTGACTTCCCAGTTTGCTTAACATGCATTATGTCGAATTGTGTTGAGAAACGATGAAAGCGATGATGATATGTGGTTTTCGGATAATCAGTAAATTGTTCATGATCAACATATTCATTAGTAAGAAGGCGTAGAAGGCGAAGCGCTTGTAATATTCAGAAAAGAATTTCAGACGAACAATGAGTAACAACAAATATCTTTAGTTATAGATTAATTTTTAAGGATTAAAAATGGCGCAATTCGCGAGGGTCAAAAAAAGAATGAATTAAAACAGCGAATGTTTAACGCCGTTACTTTTTTTCTTACTTTTGTTTGTATTCATTGTTTCTTTCTTTTATTCTTTCTTTCTTTCTTTTCTTTCTCACCTTTTTCGCTTTTTCTTTTCTCTCTCATATTTTTTCTTTTTTTAATTTGTTCCTTTCTTTCGCTATTTCTTTCAATTTTTTCTTTCATTTTTTTCCACATTCGCGTTAACTCGTTTTTTTTCTTTTTAACCGTTTCTCCTCTTTCTTCTTTCTTTATTTTTCTTTCCACTTCTTTTTTTCTTTTTCTAGAACATTCTGGTTCTTGCTTTTTTTCTCTCTCTTCTTTCTACTTCCTTTTCATTTTTCTTTTTTTCCCTCTATTCTTTCTCTCCTTTCCAAACCTTTCATTTTTTTCCTTCTTTTCGCTTCTTTCTTTCTTTCTTTCTTTCTTTCTTTCTTTCTTTCTTTCTTCATCCGTTTTTCTCTTTCTACCTAATTTTCTTTTGTCTCATTCTATTTTTCATTCTTGTAAATATTTCTTCTCGTTGGAGTTTTGTCTCTTCTTTCTAAACTTTAATCAATGAATATCATTCATTTTTGTTTGTCTATCTTAAATTTTCTTTTTCGAGATATTCTCGCTCTCTTTTATAGAGAAAATGAGAGACAGATAGAGGAGGAGGAGGAGGAGAAACTTAGGATACTCCAAAAGTAATGCCTCCCGATTATTTATGTTGAACCACGATTTCAAAAGTGCATTTTGGTGGTATGTCAGTTGAGTCTGTCTATATTTCTGAGATGAGGTATTATGTACAGTATTTACATTAGTCGGACTATTTTCCTCATCTTTGTCGCCATATTTGTCACAACGTTTCGGCCGTTGTACGCTCCGGCCTTCTTCAGGTGGTTGCAATTCAAGGACACATGGCACAGTGGATAAAGGCGTTGGTTAGATCCAGTGACAGACCAAAAGAAGGTGAGTTCAATTCCTGGTTAAGGCAGTGGAGAACTTTCAGAGGGAAAATTAGCAAGAGATAACTGATAACTGACATCCATCAAACATGGCACGTGGAACTAGAACAGTCTACCCCAGTGATCGAAATAAAGGGTTCAGTTCGAAATTCCAACTACCTGAAGAAGGCCGGAGCGTACAACGGCCGAAACGTTGTGACAAATATGGCGACAAAGATGAGGACAATAGTCCGACTAATGTAAATAATGCCAGTTGAGATTGAACCTTTCAACCAATAAACTGTTTTTTTTCTTTATTACAAATAACTGACAAAACGACGTCTGACACAAATGTGCGTGTAAACCAGATGTTAGTCACTGAATACCGCCATAAGAAAAAAATTGTACCTACTGGCTTTCATGTAATTTTACAAAAGGTTTATGAAAACTAACTAATGCTTATGAACACAGTTGTGGTGGGGAGGTAATGTGTTTCAACAGTGCTGACAACAGTGGGAGTAAAAAGCCAGGTTGGAGACAGGCACAGACTCGTGTACATCACTGAAAAAAAGGCATAGTTATGTTTTAAAAATATTTTTTGTTGCTGAAAACTTGCTCTATCCACGGATGTTTTTGTTACAACTTATGTGGTATTTTCATTTTTTTAGCGACTTTCCTGTGTGTTCACCAATGCACAGACAAACACGCGTATATATATATATATATATATATATATATATATATATATATATATATATATAGTCGACTCTCCGTCGATTTCGACGTATGAGGATCAAGCAGATCAGTTCCCAGGAAACCGACAGCCCGACAACAGCACATGAGACTTGATTATAGTGGTGAAGCTTTCGTTCAGGACCAGCCACACTTTTTGAAGGGCCGAATACAGAGACCTGGTGCACTACGTGCCACAAGGTCCCCAAACGACCCTCCGCAGGTTTTGAATTCAGAGTTGTCCTTCTCCTAGACCAGTTGCCATCCAAGACTATAGAACCCAGCCTGTCCAGCTATTTACCCATAGCTGGAGTGAGAAGAAGAGGATTCACAACTTTCCCAAGGGTATTAGCACGTGCCTCCTTTCTTTATATATATATATATATATATATAGGAATCGCAGAGCCGAGTTCGAATTATATATATATATATATATATATATATAAGTGGACATTGACGTCAACACCCAACGGCGATATTTGTTTCATGATTATACGCAATCGTCAGACCATATGTGTTGTGTTTTTGCTTCAATATATATAAAAATGTCTTTAATAAATAAATTGTCGGACTTTGTCCATTTCTTATTATATGACGTCATTTGTTTACATTTGATACGCCAGAGCAGTTATGAATGTACGAGATTCATGGAAGATTGAAGTTTATAAGTAGTAAATTCGACCTTGCCTACCGAACGCTCCTTTGTGGCCGAGACGGTAAGGCACGTCAGCGTGAATGACGGTTCCGTATAGGATGCAGGTTCGAATCCTGTCAAAGGACGAATATTTTCTATGAAAATTTCTCGGACATTCAGGCCGGTAAATGTTATTTAATACTGTTTATTATAAACAGAGCATTTACTTTAATACTTGTATCTATAAAAAAGAACGTTAAACATAAAAATGTCTTTAATAAATATATATATATGCCAGCTATGCATTGTGGGTAGTTTATTGTATTGTTCTAACGTTTCTTTTGGTGGGTGGTTGCGGCTATGCATCAAATTATTCTAGCGGCTATTGGGTGGAAATATTTGTGGGTCCGGATGCAGATTATTGGGCTATTTATAAATAGTCGATAAAAAACACAACACATATAGCTTCATGATTGCATTGAAATAGGCTGTCGCCGCTGGGTGTTAACTACAATATCTACTATTATATTTACATACGATCTATCGCTGATATTGAGCTCTTTAACGCATAAATATAACATACCTTATATATATATATATATATATATATATATATATATATATATATATATATATATATTGAAGTCAACACTTAGAGTTGACAGGATGTTGGACGCAAACGTCAGGCCACGAAACAGCACTCGTGGCCTAACGATTGCGTCTAGCATGAAACAACCTGTCGCCTCTATGTGTTGACTTCAATATTCACTTTTATATTTACACACGCTCTATCTCTGAGCACTTTATCCCATAAATATACCACACCTTAATATTTCTTATATATCTTATATATATATATATATATATATATATATATATATATATATATATATATATATATATTGAAAAGAGAGAGAAAGAAATTTTATTTATTAATTCAACATAACTTTTATTACTTAAACGATATTTTTAGTGGATACCCTTATTTAAGGAAACGCCCCGTTTATTTATTAAACAAGATATTTATTTATTTTTGTCTATCGACCTGAATATTCGAGAAATCTTATCAGAGAAAAATGGCGCATATTTTTCTGTCATAGGATTTCTCGAATATTTAGGCCGGTAGACGAAAATAAATGAATATTCTGTTTAATAAATAAACGGGGTGTCTACGAATCCAAGTATCCACTAAAATAGCGTTTTAGCAATAAAAAGAAAAGAGAAAGAGAAAGAGAGAGAGAGAGAGAGAGAGTGTGTGTGTGTGTGTGTGTGTGTGTGGCGACGGGTATGTCTTTATTTTATTCGATTCACATTGTATTTTCATTGCTATCTTATTTTCTTCTTTTTTTTTTTTACTGCTTCTCTACCTTGTGACCCACTCTGCATCTGTTATTCGTTATCTGCCATTTTCTTAACCATTTTCAGTCTTTCTTTCCCCTTCGCCTTCTTACGCTCATATTTCTTATTTCTTCTTTTCCTTCTTTTTCTTGGTTACCTCTTCTTTCAGCCATCTTAGCTTCCTATTCTTCTCTACGTTTTCTTTCTTTTTCCTTTATTTTCGTTCTTCTATATTTGTATTGTTCTTTTTTTTCTTTTTCTTAACTGTTTACTTTATCGCTCCTCTTCCTCTTCTTTTTGTATTTCTTTCTTGTGTCCCTTCTTCCTTTCTTCACTTCATGCCTATCTTTCTTTCTCTTCATTGCACAATGCCTTTCTTTCTTTCTTTCTTTCTTTCTTTCTTTCTTTCTTTCTTTCTTTCTCTTCATTACCCAATGCCTTTCCTTTCTTTTTTTTTTCATTTTTTGTCTTTATTTTTTCGATTCGTATTGTATTTTTCACTGCTGCCGTATTTTCTCCTTCTTCTTTTTTACCGCTTCTGTTCTTTTCACCCACTCTACCTCTCTTATTCACTATCTGCTCTTTTCTTAACCACTTTCAGTCTTTCTTTCCCCCTTTTCCTTCATACGTTCATATTTTTTTCTTTCTTCTTTTCCTTCTTTTTCTTGGTTACCTCTTCTTTCAACCTGTTCGTATTTTCTTCTATTTTTTACTGCTCCTGTACTTTCTCTTCATTAATAATGCCTTTCTTTCTGTCTTTCTGTATATTACCCAATGACTGCCTTTCTTTCTTTCTTTCTTTCTTTCTTTTCTTTCTTTCTTTCTTTCTTTTCATTGCCCAGTGCCTTTCTTTCTTTCTCTTCATTTCCCAGTGCCTTTCATTCTTTGTTGGTTTCTTTCTTTCTGACTCTTCATTGACCAATGCCTTTCTTTCTTTCTTTCTTTCTTTCTTTCTTTCTTTCTTTCTTTCTTTCTTTCTTTCTTTCTTTTCATTGCCCAATGCCTCTCTTTCTTTTTCTTCATTACGCAATGCCTTTCTTTCTTTCTTTCCTTTCTTCTTTCTTTCCTTCTTTCTTTCTTTTTTTTTTTCTTTTTTCTTTCTTTCTTTCTTTTCATTGCCCAGTGCCTTTCATTCTTTGTTTGTTTCTTTCTTTCTGACTCTTCATTGACCAATGCCTTTCTTTCTGTCTTTCTGTATATTACCCAATGACTGCCTTTCTTTCTTTCTTTCTTTCTTTCTTTTTCTTCTTTCTTTCTTTCTTTCTTTCTTTCTTTCTTTCTTTCTTTCTTTTCATTGCCCAGTGCCTTTCATTCTTTGTTTGTTTGTTTCTTTCTGACTCTTCATTGACCAATGCCTTTCTTTCTTTCTTTCTTTCTTTCTTTTTTTTCTTTCTTTCTCTACATTGCTCAATGCCTCTCTTTTTCTTTTTCTTCATTACGCAATGCCTTTCTTTCTTTCTTTCTTTCCTTTCTTCTTTCTTTCTTTCTTTTTCTTTCTCTTCATTGCCCAATACGTTTCTTTCTTCCTCTTCATTGCCCAATGTATTTCTTTCTTTCTTTCTTTTCATTGCCCAATACGTTTCTTTCTTTCTTCCTTTCAGTATAAAAAAGGAACTTTCTTATACTTGAATGTTTCTGAAATTTCCTCCTTGTGTTGATCTAATTTACTTAATGTAATACTTTCTCTTCCCTATTCGTTACTATCTCGAATATTTTTTTGTTTTTCTTTTATTTCCCACCACTACATTTATTTTTGGGTTTCTTTTTAAACTATCTTTTTTTTTTTTAATTTCATTTTCACATTTCATTTTCATTTCATTGTATTTTTATTTCCGTACTTTTGCAATAAATACTTTGTTGCCGCTCCGCGCCACTAGCAAAGACGAGAAATCTATCAGATAAGCTTCGCAATAAGATTACGAAGACTGACAGTAACGCCATCTTGGACAGAATCACCCCTCCCCAACATCCCCGCCCATTCCGCTTCAATTTACCTCCACCCCCACACTTCTGTTCCTCCGTCTCGATTCACACGCTAACATCAAGTTATTTTCCATTGTCAAATTGACCACAACTCTCTCTCTCTCTCTCTCTCTCTCTCTCCCTCTCGCACATAAACTCAGCGATATACATGCATATATTCATATATATTTACATACAGATGTATTAAATGTGGGGTATGTACATATAGATACACATATATACATACATACATACACACATATATACATACATACAAACATACATACATATACACGTACACACACACACACACACACACACATACATACATACATACATGCATACATACATATATACATACGTACAAATATATACAACTTTGGGGAAAAATTCTTATAATTTTCATTTTTCCTTCCTCTTAGTTTATTTCTTCTTTTCTCATGTGATCCTTTTTTTTTTCATTCATCAAAGTGTCTTTCGTTTTACTCTTGAAATTTGGCATCTTTTTTTACACAAATTCCTCTTCTCTCGTTCGTTGCCCGCACCTCCTTATCCTCCCCCTCCTGCTCCTTCTGTTCCTCTTCTTCTTCTTCTTCTTCTTATTATTATTATTATTTATTATTATTATTATTATTATCCTCCTCCTCCTCCTCCCCCATCTTCTTGCCAATTTTAACTCTTTTTTTCACTCCACTATTTGATTCTTCCTCTATTTCTTTTTCACAGAAATTGTCCATTCATTTTTTTTCTCTCAGTTTTGCTTGTACATCTGCACCCCAAAAATATGAATAAAATAACAAAAACACATTTCCTTCTACCGTAGTATCCATCGTGATATCCTCTTTTTTCTTCCCTTTTTTTCTCTTTTTGCAGAAACCTGTCCTTCTGTCAGAATAGCTAACTGCGTATTTGTTCTGCCTGTTAAAAAAGGCGCACATCACACTACAGTTTTAAAAGCTGTCTAACAACTGCTTTTATTTTGCGCATATGATTATCAAAACGAATGCACTTAAGCATTTCCACAGATTTAGAGATCAGTTCTTGAATGCGCACTCGTAGATTAGGTCATAAATTTACTTTAGAAAATCAGCAAAAAATAATTTGCAGGTGGTCGCCCACTGACAGTAGTTCTAATATTAATGGTGAAAGACTGGGTAATTAGCGTTACTATTGGTTGAAATGTATAAAATCTTTTTCTTAAAGGTTTTCCATGAAATTAGTCTTTTTTACTCCAACAACTGATCATCGCTTTTTCTAATACTGATGAAAGTTTCTTTCCAAACCTTTTCTTTAAGGACGTCCAGAAAGTTAAAATCTTAATCATATCATTATTATTTTCCCTTCTAATTACGTGTTTTACCCAATTTTTGTTGTTATTGCTCACGTCTTCCATATTTTGTACTATTTGGTATTTGATGAAGATATTTTTTTTTCGTGCAAATCTTTGAGATCTGATGAAGGATATTCTTGCTTAAAATTTAAAGAATTCGTTCACTTGAAACCATTTTAAATCTTTTCTTTGAGAAAATGGCTGTATATAGATTATAGTTCAGAAATTTCTGAATGATTTGGGCACCATGCGTAACATCTTTATAAGAGTCTAGATCTGGCGAGGGTATTTCCAGAATATAAATCGAATTTTCATGTTAATATTTTGCTCTTGTAGCGTCTTACCTTGATGGAAAAAACATGGCGGAACATATCCCGACTTCTATTACTTTATCCTCTATACGAAATTTGTTATGCATGATCCACACACCGAAATATTTGAACGCAGACTACAATGAATTATTTTGTTGGTAAATATAGCTTTCTCAATTATGAATTTGACAAAGTGGAAAAAACAGACAACCTCTTCTGACGATTTTCAAAAACTTGGAATCATTACAAATTGTTTTACTGACAATCTCTGAACATATTTGATATAAGTTCAAATAATTAGTTGAACAGTAGAATGGTCAAGAACGAATTCAAATCGGTAGCAAAAATAAACTGTCGACAATTCACAGAGTCGCACGTCCAAATAGTCACAGATCAAAAATCTCCCGACAGTCGCCTTGCTTCCTCCTCTGTTGTCCACTGCCATAGATTTTAGATTCATTCGAAGCTAGGTAAGCGCTAATCCGTAAGCAGCTCGTCTGACATATTCCATCAACCCCGTGGATGGTACATCTGGTCTACTCCAACAACCATTTATTGTTATAATCGATGCAATGAGTCGGTCCTGTTTGTTCTTTGCATCATAGAGCCAATGGGGTCAGCAGGCGTACGCTCTCAGCCTTTTTGAAAATAAGTGAATTTGTTCTGTACAAAATGTCAAGTGATGGCAGAGGAATCCATAGCTTATTTTATTTTGTTTCGTAACAAGAATCGTCACAATCAGAAATCATTTCAAAAATGGTAAGTCTTCGCTCTCTTGCACGAATTCAATGAGTAAAAAGACCAAAAGAAAAATAGCTCTCAGAATCTAAAATATTGCGTATGTGTTTGTGTGTGTGAGGGATGCGTATATGTGTGTTTGCGCGCGTGTGTGTGTGTGTGTGCATGTATGAGTGTGCGTATCTTGAGAGACAAGGTTGTTTGATGTCTGTGAAAGTATGTTTTTATTTATGCGTGTATTCGTTTGAAAAACCGAACAAGATATTGCTTCGTGAATATTTTTCATTTCAACGTACCTAAAGAAAAATAATTGTCTAATGTCTTCAACGAGTTTGATATTTGAGATTTTGTTAGCTTCGTATTCTTCTGACTGATAAAAGAATCGATATTTCGATCATATTATCATCAGTTAAATTTCACTGATACTTCCCGACTCTATTGATTTCTACATACAAATCTCAGAGGAATGCGGGTGGCGTAAAAATCTGACCCTCTTGAAAAGGATTCTAGTGAAGCCACAAATACCGACAGATATTTTAGTAAGCTATCGAATTTTTAAAATGATTTTATTCCTGGTAATGCTAACTAACCATGCCAGTATAAAATTTATATGGCTTTATTCTCAAAGCATTTCTTATTAAATTATTTCTTATTAAATTTTATACAACACTTAGTCTGATGTCTAGTTTGGATTTTAGGCAGTCTGATCGTAATCTTAGACGTCTTTAAAAAGAAAAAGGCTTTGATGTGAGTTTTAGTTTTTCAAGATAAAATTAATAACTTACTAGAGAAATCATATAATAGTCTCACGTTTACAAATGTTACAATCACACAGAATAATGATAAAAAAGCATCCATCAGTATAAGCACTATCAGGGTACAAGAAGATATATATATATATAAGCAATATCAGAGTACAAGAAGATATATATATAAGCACTATCAGAGTACAAGAAGAGATATATATAAGCACTATCAGAGTACAAGAATATATATATATATATATATATATATATAAGCACTATCAGAGTACAAGAAGAGATACATATATAAGCACTATCAGAGTACAAGAAGATATATATATATATATATAAGCACTATCAGGGCACAAGAAGAGATATATATAGAAGCACTATCAGAGTACAAGAAGATATATATATAAGCACTATCAGAGTACAAGAAGATATATATATATATATAAAACACTATCAGAGTACAAGAAGAGGGATATATATATAAGCACTATCAGAGTACAAGAAGATATATATATATATATAAGCACTGTCAGAGTACAAGAAGATATATATATATATAAGCACTATCAGAGTACAAGAAGAGAGATATATATAAGCACTATCAGAGTACAAGAAGATATATATATATATATATATATATATATATATATATATATATACTATCAGAGTACAAGAAGATATATATATATATATATATATATATATATATATATATATATATATATATATATATATATATATGCACTATCAGAGTACAAGAAGAGATACAATCACGGGTAGATAATTAATGTCAAGCCAACAAGCATAATATTTATTTCTTTAGAGAATCATTTGCTTTAAAGTTTTCAAAACCTTAATCTCGTTTAATCAAGTCAGCAAGTAATGTAGATATCTTATTTAAAATTTCAAAGAGTTGTTAATTTGCATGGGGTACAAAAATGTCTTATGGTTTTAAAAAAGGACATTTCCAAACTATATATGTATACACATGAAATATACAAATATATATATATATTTTTTTTTTTAAAAAAAAGGGGGAGAGAAACAAGCAGAAGCAAATAATATTACTCCTCGTAATGGGGTGAATCGAAAAATTAAAAAGAAATAACAAAAAATCTAACCGTCTGTCACACCACTCTCTTCAAAGCTAAATCGAGAAAATACATATGAATATATGCAAAAACGAATCATTGTTAGCCACTGTCACATATTTGTATGTTTTGTCCTCCATTGAATATATATATATATATATATATATATATATATATATATATATATATATATAATAAATAATACTCCCATAGTATATCGGGACGTCGGTTTCCTGGGGACTTATCGGCCTGGCCCTCATACGTCGAACGCGACGGGAGAGTCGATTATATATATATATATAATACTCCCATAGTACATATATATATATATATATATAGTATTATATATATATATATATATATATATATATATATATATATATATATATTGAACAATAAAAAATATTAAAAATTAAAATCTTCAGACACACTGGGTTGTAGATTAATATTCTTTCGTTTTTTTTTATTATTTCATTTAGATTCCTGGACTAGTTTCGGCCGAAATACCCATCATCGGGAGAAGAAATATTTCTGCTTGCTGGTAGCAGTAAACTACAGAAATGAATGTCTTGATGGAGAAAATGAATTTTTGTCTGTAGTTTTTATTTTTTTATCTTTTTAACATAAATCTTTTAACATTCCTTTTATATATATATATATATATATATATATATATATATATATATATATATATATATATATTTAATTGATTTAAAATATGTTTCTTTGGCTACACTGTTCTAACCATGTTTCAAAAATAAAAGCTTAAAGTCTGAATTTAATTTTGTAATTAAATTAAAGACATTAGTTACATTTCATCCTCAAGCGAATTTTGGAGTAACTTTTAAAATTATTGGGTTTTAAAGACAGAGCAAAAATCATAATTCACATTTCCAAGGTTACAGAGAAATCCATTCAACTAGACTAGGGGTGTTTGCGTGTTCATTATGGCTGTATTTTGATGTATTAGTTATTAGTTACGTTTTGGTACGTGTAGGGATGTATTTTTCAATGAAATCTGACATGCGTTAAATGCATGTCGTCTGGATTATTTTTAAAAAATTATTGGTATGTATGTATATGTACTATATGCGTATTATATATATATATATATATATATATATATATATATATATATATATATATATATATATATTCCTTCAAACATGTTTCATTGAATAATATCGACATAATATGTCGATTTTTCTTTATAATAATCTTTTCTAGTTCGCTAATCAGTTTCTCCAAGGAAGGTGCCATATTTTTTTGCTACCCAAGTACTTTCGATCTCCTCCACGATCACCCTCATGAAGAAACTGATAAGAGAACTTGAAAGGATCGTTATCAAAATAAACATGTGCCATCTGTCTATAGTATTCAATGAAACATGTTCGAATAAAGATATGTTGCATATATGTAAACGCATACAACCTTCCTCCAAAAATATTCTTGATATATAAAAGTTTATATACTTTATATACTATATATATATATATATATATATATATATATATATATATATAGATGTAAATAGATTCTAGATGCTTCTTATCTTGTGGAACTCCATCTTCGCTTCAAGTCAACTTTGATCTTCAAAAAAGTCAAATGTAATGTCAATGGAACTTCCATCTTCTTTTTTACTTCTCTCAGATTTTCTCAATTCTTTGATCTTATAAAAGTCAAATTATATATATATAATATATATATATATATATATATATTTTTTAAATAATTTAGACGTACTATGTGTATTCATTTTAATTTTACTCCTTTCACGTCCACGGATTAATTTCTCTTGATAGCTGTAGAAAATTAATCAAGAAAAATTCCCAAATTTCCTTTTATTTTTTTTTTCCCCCAAGTACTTTCAGTCTTTTCCGAGATCGTTTTCAGGGGTTGAGAGTCTGTCGATATGTGTGCGTGAACATTGCATAATTCAAAATATTTAACCGTCATACAAGGGATGTAACTCATGTGATTTTTTGAGCAGATTTTATGGGTATAAAAGATTTTTTAAATTATAGTTTTTAACGTTTCTAATTTAGAATTTTTAAAGACTACAGTTACAAACATTTAAGAACTTTTCTGCTATATTTGTAGTAGATTTTTTGGTCGCAATTCTCTTATATAAAGAGATTCTAGAATTTTTAAGTTTTTGCTTAGTATTATCTTGGTGGAGTATTGTTGTATTTTTATTAATATCTCTCTAAACTGTGCATGTGGGCATGAATATTCCTGTAAATGCTATGAGATTGAACTATCATCGTTTAAGTGAAACGTAAGCTCTCTTATCATGGTCGTTGTACTAAAACCAACATACATATTATTAACACTTTTCTCGGAGATGCAATTTCTGTTATGGGATCTTAACCATAATAATAATAATGGACTATTCCATACTTAATAAATATTGCGCCTCAGGAGTAGGCAAAAGTCAGTCGTTCACTTTTGAACCGACTCAGTCGCTCTCTTTACGGGCGAGGAACCTGACGCCGAAGGGCGGAGTCTCCTTCGGGGAGGTTCGGCCCAGAACCCGTTCATACGGGTTCCTATTTTTTGCCGGGCCTAATGGCTCGGGAATGCCCACGTTAAAAGGCTACACCCTCGAAGGGAATATCGTCAGTCGCTCCTTTCTGAGCGACTGTTCGGTTCAACTCTTAAAGGCTACGCCGAAGGGCGGAGTCTCCTTGAACCCTGAACCCGTTTATACGGGTTCAAATGGGCTATTTTTTTGGCCGAGCCTAATGGCTCGGGAATGCCCACGTTAAAAAGGCCTTGTGCCACATGACACCCTCGTTGGGGGTGACTGAATATCGTCAGTCATTCACTTCTGAACCGACTGTTTGGTTGAACTCTCTGCCTTCGGGCGGGGAGGAACCCGAACGAAACTACGCCGAAGAGCAGAGTCTCGTTCGGCGAGGTAAACCGTCCCTGAACCCGTTTATACGGGTTCAATGGGCCTATTTTGGGGCCGAGCCCACGGGCTCGGATATCCCACATTAAATAACCTACCTTGTCTCACATGATGCCCCAGCGTGGGGGTGGGGGGTGACTGAATACCGTCCGTAGTTCAAGTTGAGTCAATAGTTCAAGTCGAGTCAAGAGTCGAGTCAGAGGCAGTCCGAAACAGAGTCGCGTTCAGACAATTACTGCAAGACATTGGAATAGTGATACTGGTTGAGACTACATTGTTCTCTCTACTAAACCTGATTGTTCATACTAACACTTCTACTTCTCTGTATATATTCCTGTTTGTAATATATCTGTGTTATTCCATACTTGTGTTCGAGTTCTTCTTTATTGGTTCTACCTTGGACTATCACCGTCGTACAAGGAACCGGACCGTAACAATTTTCCAAAGGATATTTAAATTGATATACGATGTTGGTCTTTTGTAAAAACGTCAGTTAACGGAGAAGACTTGCTATGAATATCTAAGTTGATTGTATTAAATTTATTATAAGATATAATTAATTTAATTTTTTTATTGGGATCAGTGGATGATATATTAGTGTTTATCAGACTTTTTAAAAAATTTTCATCTTGTTAATAGCCAGAATGCATTTGATTATGGTATAGTAAGTTGATATGTTTAGTGTAATTTGAAGAAGTATTATGATTTTTTTTATTTATGTTAATATTTTTGATAGTTGGTCTAATTTGTTTATCAACGATGTAATTAGGAAAATAATTAACTCAGTACAGAAAATGCTTTTTGTTTGAGGAATTTGCATTCGAAACGGTTTATTAAGTTTCGTATAATAGCTATTTTGAAATAGTTAGGACATTCACTTTTATAGTTGACAGTGCACGTATTTATGCTAGTTACTTTTTATTTATATGGGGAAATAGTAAATGTATTGTTGTTCGTATCTATCAACTCATCAAGAAACGGGATTTTATTGTCGTTATTAAGTTAGTAATGTGAACTTAAACACGGAGGTTTTTACAGATTTTTTTTGTAGTTCATGTATTTCGTTTATTGTTTTGACTAAAATTAGAATGGCATCTACATATCTTAGGTAAATAGAGTTTTTTTGTGTGGTATTAAGTACGTTGTTTTCTAGGTTAGTCATTCAGAATTTGTTAAATGTTGGTCCCAAGACGGAACCCATAGAAAGATCATCGCATTTTACGTATATGGTATTTTGATGGTCATAGAAGGAAACTTCTGTGGTGCACAACAAGAGAAGTTTTCGTAAAATATTGGGACGAATTTTTAATGGAGGGAAAGATCGATTGTTTTAGACATTCGTTATGATTATATCGATCGTTTTCCTAACTTTCAACGTCACGTGATGTTATTGTTTTGTTATTAGATTTTTATGTTGTCAGAATTTGGTGGAGTTAGTGTGTTGAGTTAATTCTGTATTTATTGGGTATGTATGGTGTAATTAGTTGATTAATAACTTTGGGTAGTTGGTAAACAGGAATGGGTATTTGCGACGGATAGGGGAGGTTAATTTTATGTATTTTTATAGTTCCACACATGTATACTTGTTTTGTAGTCGTCAATTATTTTAGGAAGTTTTAAATTATCTAGTCCTGCCTTATTGACTGTGATAATTTTTTTTTATTTTTGATTTTAGTTAGATTATCATATTTTTGTTGCCTATATATATATATATATATATATATATTGTCTATTTATTTTAGTTTAAACCCTTTCAATTAATTTCTTGTTCTTTTAATACTTTTAACCATTCGCCCTTGCATGGAATATTGCTGCCATATATGGTCTGGAGCCCCTTATGTTTGTCTCAAGGTCCTTGATAAAATCCAAAGACGGATATGCAATGTAATTGGCCCTGATTTGGCATCTCGTCTGCAGCCGCTCTCTCACAGACATACCGTCGCCTCTCTCTGTCTTTTTTACAAATACTTTCACGGTAACTGCTCCGATGAGCTGCTTTCGCTGGTTCCCAGACTTCATGAATTTAAGCGTTCTACTAGGCTGGCATTTCGCTCTCACCCTTTCATTGTCGAAACTGTTAAATGTAGCCGTCTCTTCTACTCCAATAGCTTCATGACTCGCACCTCTCGCCTGTGGAACTCCCTTCCCTCTTCCTGTTTCCCTGATAGCTATAATCTCCAACTATTCAAATGTAATGTCAATCGACATCTCCAGATGTCTTGATCTATCCCCTATTCTTCTCTTCATCTTTTCCTCTATCACTCCTATTTGCTCTAGCTCCAAAACTCTGTAACCCCTTGCGTGCTAGTGACTTCCCGCCTTGCTTGGGGTGAAACGCTTAAGAAAAATGTTCAGAGATTTCAACGACGTCTAACGTTTCACTTGAATGAACATAATTCAATCTCAGAACATTTAAAGGAAAAATCATGTCTACATTCACGTTTAGGCAGATATTAGTCGAAAATGTATTATTACTTCATCAAAATAACAAGAACCAAAAACTTCTGATTCTGGAAGCCCTTTATATAAGATAATTGAGACCAAAAATAAATAAAGTCAACAATGAGTATAGCAACAAAGTTCTTAAATGTTTGTAGCAGTAAAATTTTATATAAAAATATTAAATTAAAATATTATAATTAGAAAATATTTTTAAATTACAAAAGCTACCACTCTTGCATAACTGAAAAAAAAATTGAATTTCAAACAACTGTAAACGAACAAAGAAAAAAATATTTTGAATTTACGTAGCTACTGTATACACATCCACAGATATTTTTAATTTTTAATTGTTTACAACAACACACCAGAAAGATACAAATCACAGAGGACCAATATTATCTATGAATTCACATGCGCCCTAAGGAGCTACGTTTCTGATTTAAACAAACTCATGAATAATTATATTGGACATACCACTACATACCTATCTTGAAGACTCACGTTGCACGTCTCTGACCATAGCGCAATTAACATTCATTATCCACATGTATAACATGACTAAGAATAATGGAAGCACTAATAATAAAAATGAAAAAGCCAACATTCAATAACATCAATGAACATGGCTAAAATGTGCTGACCGTTTTTGGAAAATAAAACATTCCTCTAATTCTAGATTACATAACAAATCCATACGTGCAGTTAAAAGTAAAAAATAAAAATCATCTTCGATAATGGCTAAATATGCAGAACATTTGTACAATTATTAAACGCTTTATGTTCATAAAAGAAAAAAATTATAAGAACATGAGAAAAATTAAATAAAAAGCATAATCACAGTACCTTATGAGTTGTCTTTAGTGAAACTGCATATATATATATATATATATATATATATATATATATATATATATATATATAAACAATAAAATTCAAAATCACCCCATATGCAGAATAGCCTATTTCGGCAGACGAAAATATAGGTAATGTATCTATCAACCCCATTGTGGACTGAGTTCGTGTCAGAAATCGAAATTTAACTATGAAAGCTAAGAAAAAAATCAATCAGTCGAAAAACTAATACATAATTTATATATATATATATATATATATATATATATATATATATATATATATATACACACACAGAGGAAATAATTAGATACGTAGCAATTTAGATCACCTGAATCTACTGAAAATGGATGTCAGTTTTGACCAACGTTTTCAATGAGATGATCGAAAGCAAAATGATGTGGAAATAATAAAACCGAGAATGTTTTACGCGTGAACTTTTTTCTTTTTCTTTTTTTACACGCGCGGAGCGATACAACACAACTTTCTATGAGATTGTAATGCGTCTATTGCTAGCTGTTAAAAGGAATATGCAAATTACAGCACAATCTGTTGCCAATAGAAACAGAAACAAATGCATGTAAAATCATTCATAACAGGAAAAGGAAAAATCTATGATGTTATGCGCTTTTAAAGTGAAAACTATCATTTATAAATGTTGAAAAAATGAAATGAGCGATGCATCGACAACGACTCGTTTTATTATCTCCCTTTATGTTTTTAGTATCTTTTTATTCCCTTTTCTTCTTCTTCTTCTTCACTTTCCATCTTCCTTTATTACCTTCTCTCTCTTTCTCTCTCTCTCTCTCTCTCTCTCTCTCTCTCTCTGTCTATGGCTCGATTTTTCTAGCGTCAGGTTTTCTTTCTCATTGTTTGTAATTACTTAGCAATAACATTTCTGTATTTTTATATAAATCTTTACAAATGCGTATCATAAAAAAGTAAAAGAATTATACGCTTCGATAAATTTACATATGAATTATATTAACGCGCAGACTCACAAAAATGGAAGCTATGTACCCGAGAATTTACCCGTGTGTACAACGGGGAACAAAAAAAGAAATTTAAAAAGATTCAGAAATATAAATTTATATTTATTCAGTTCAATATATAATACACAATATACACAATATATATATATATATATATGCAATATGCATTAAACGCTGAGTCCTTTCTGTGGACAGCTTCAAATTGCAAATTCGATTTTCAGGACTGAAACGACAATTTTCAAAATAATTATATATGTAAATTGGGTCCTTAGTGCAGCAGTTGGAATCGGTGCGAGGTGATTTCAAGTTCAGTAATCGTCTTTTGCCTTCGACATTGAGAAAAGTATAAATCCCTTCCCTCGTACTTATGGATAAAAAGAAAGAAAGATAGACTTGGATCTCCAGCCCTGGGTGGCAGACAGGCTAAGAGATGGAAATCTTTGAATTCAAAACAAAACCGTGTAGAAAGCAAAGGCAAAGTACCTCAGCCATCTTTTTTATTGTAAAAGCAAACATTTTAATGTCAAATTTGTTTGCATTTCCAGTTTTAATGCAGAAACTTTGTATTTATTGCAAACTAGCAATAGAGCCCGCCGTTGCCCGGAGATGTAACAGTAAGAGAGAGATCAAGTATCGACCATCATAAAGACTGAAAAATAAAATTGACAAAGATTATTGTTTAAGGTTGACGGACACGCATGTCTTAATTAGTTTTTTTTTTTTTTTACGAATTGGTCAAACCCAAACTCAAACAAAAACATTGTTTTCAATCGTTATGAGTCTACCGATTGATTAGAATTTTATTATAAACAATTGTCTTGTAAATAGAATTTTAAAGCATTCTGAATGTAAAAAAATAAAGAAAAAATGTGCAAGACAATAAGAAACACTACATGCCAAAAAAAATTGAAGTTTTGTTGAAATCGGTTGAAAATGTAGGAAATCCGATCCCGGACACACACACACACAAACAACCTGGGTTTTATAATAAGTATAACTCGATATGAGTTGTCCCCTTTCATTTTGGTGACAGAATCGTGTTTTTCAAATTGATTTCATGCAAAAAACAATTGTTTTTTCCAATTTTTGGCACTGTCAGAACCACCGCAAGGTAATTTTACGCAGTCCTTTTTTTTGAAATCGGTTGAAAAATGTGAAATCCGATCCAATATATAAACGTACAGACACACACACACAATCTGCGTTTTATAATAAGTAAGATATGCAAAGAAGAAAATATTTATTTAGGAGTTTTTCCAGGTGTGTTTCTGAATGTGGGTCATATTCACCGTTCTCTTGATGGTTCTTGAAGGGACTTTGAAGATGGACGACACAGAATGAATGTTGGTACCATTACCGAAGGTCTGAATGATTTTTTCTCATACCATCGCTTAGTTGACAAGACAATGGCGCTGTGACAAAACGATTTTAAAATTTCTAGACAAATGACTCAAAAGGGTTTTCAGTGATTCTTACGATAAAAATGGTATCAAGAAACGTCTTATCTGAAAATCTATAAAAAAATGAAACTCAGTTTAAAATTTTAGATATTAAAGGTTTTGGGGGTGGACAATTATGCTGTAACATGATTTGTAAGCTTTACTGTTACACCTGGTGTATATATATATATATATATATATATATATATATATATATATATATATAGATATATATACTAGCAGTAGAGCCCGGTGTTGCCGGGGATGTAAACAGTTAGAGATAGATCAATTATCGACCATCATAAAGACTGAAAAATAAAATTGACAAAGATTATTGTTTAAGGTTGACGGACACGCATGTCTTAATTTTTTTTTTTTTTACGAATTGGTCAAACTCAAACTCAAACAAAAACATTGTTTTCAATCGTTATGAGTCTACCGATTGAATAGAATTTTATTATAAACAATTGTCTTGTAAATGGAATATTTAAAGCATTCTGAATGTAAAAAAATAAAGAAAAAAGTGCGCAAGACAATAAGAAACACTACCTGCCAAAAAAAAGTGAAGTTTTGTTGAAATAGGTTGAAAAATGTAGGAAATCCGATCCAATATATAAACGTACAGACACACACACACACACACAATCTGCGTTTTATAATAAGTAGTGTATATATATATATATATATATATATATATATATATATATATTTATATATATAGTAAAAGTAACAAATCCGCTGGTATATGTGGATCCTAGTAATATAAAATATTAAAACTGAGCCACAAAAAGAGCTCAATGTATTTATTATTACAAAGCAAATAAACAATAAAATCCAAAATCACCTCATATAGGGAATAGCCTATTTCGACAGACGAAAATATAGGTCATGTATCTTATCAACCCCATTGTAGACTGAGTTCGTGTCAGAAATAGAAATTTAACTATGAAAGTTAAAAAAAAAATCAACCTGTCGAAAAACTAATACAGATTTTATCTATGTCAATATTTCTGTCAAATGAAAGGCTTGAGACAGGGTTCAGGGGAGGGTGAAAGTAACTGTCTTAAAGGGAAGAAGTCTTATAAAATTAAATGTTAACCTTATGACATTAATTTGACGTTATATGAAGAATGTAATATTAATTTAATTAATTATAAATCTTCTAAATCATACCTTTCTCTAAGGTTATTAGGAGTAAGTGCGGATCTTATAATCGTCCAAACCATCTGTGGTGTCAAGGCTTTCTCCTTCAATTCTCAAATTCTTTTGAAAGACCTGTCTCTTGTTTTAATTTAGGCCTAGAAAATGAGTGCCTATGAGTATAAAATCTCTGTTTCCATTCCCCCGCGGAAATTCCAATATAAACATTATAATTTTCATATTTTCTTTGGGGAAATTATCGCTTGTTATATAACCCGGATAGATCTTCATGTGCCTCCTACTTTACATCTACAATTACAGGAGGGTTCAATACCAGGTTTGTTGTTTATCCCACAGAAATTTCTTAAAATATGGTTATTACGTGATTTCAAAGTTAAGTTTCTATTTCTGACACAAACTCAGTCCATAACGGGGTTGATAAGACAGACGAACTATTTTCGTCTGCCGAAATAGTCTATTCCCCATATGAGGTGATTTTAGATTTTTTTTAATTAGTAATATATATATATATATATATATATATATATATATATATATATATATATATATGTTGAGATGTTGAGTGTTTCCCCGTGCGTGTATTGAAATAAGGACAATCACATACGTAGGGAAAAATACTGGTATATCTGAAGAGGTATTTACAACAGAGAGATTAGTAGTCAAACGAACGCAGGTTAGTCAGGTTAATAATCAGAAAGAGTATAAAGTCCAACTGTATCTTCCGGTAGAGAGACGCAAGTGTGATGGTCACCTGATCTTCCCAGAACTCTATAGAACTGTCCTATTAGTAGTAGAGAGATCAGTCCATTCTGATAAGAAGGTGGGTGGCCCCAACAATATATATATATACATTATTTACTGGGTGCGATAGATAAATTGTCCTCTAAATTACGCAAAGATGAAAATAACACTGACATCTCATTTTAAAAGATATATCTACCAAAATTACACACAATTATCTTGAAATACTAAAGAGTAAATTTATTCGTTAAAAATCGCCATTGGCTTCAAACGCGGTCTCCATATGACTTCGGAATCTCCTGCAACTCTTCTGGACAGTCTCTGTGTTTAAGTTTATGAATGCTGTCATAATCCTTGCCTTCATTTCATCTTTGGTGTTACAAGGAGTTTTGTTACTCTCTCGCTCAACTGCGCTCCACACATTACAATCAAGGGAGTTGCAGTCTGGGGAGTTACGTGGCCAGATGTAAGGAGTAATGTGGTCGCAGAAATTGTCTGACAGCTATCACTGGGTTCTCCTGCTTATGTGGCATGGTGCAGAGTCCTGTTGCCAGACATCGAGTCTTCCAGCAGCCACCCTCTTGTCCCAGGGCAACACTACTTCCTCAAGACACTTGATGTAAGCATTCGTGTTGAGCATGACGACCTGTTAGAAGATAAATGAAGGCATAACGTCGCCATCACTAGTGATCACACCAAACACATTCGTAATCACCATTAGACTCATCCAACTCTTTCCGAATCCTCTGCACCTTCCTCAGATTGACACCGAAACACTCTGAAATGTTCATATTGGAGCTTCCGGTGTAAATAACAAACAGTACAGCCTGAATTTCGTTATTGCACTATTTTTCTGACAGACGGTGCCCAACTGACCCTACTCTACTGCGCAGTCGACAAAATCAAAAACAAACAACGCGCATGCGCAAATTTAAAAATTGTGACAATTTACCAATCGCACTCTGCATTCTTCCAATAATTTCCCCGGAAAAAATATGACTACGTATAAACATACCATATTTGTTTATATGATGTTTCAATACACACAATTGTCTACTCAATTTTTATTGATATAATTTATATAAACATAATATTTTATTGTTATTTAATGTGCACATATATGCATTTAACTGCCTGCATAACTATATTCCATGATATGTACACACATATATACTCTTTTCTTAAGCATTGTATGTATGCGTAAGTATATATTCAGATATATATATATATATATATATATATATATATATATATATATATATATATATGTGTGTGTGTGTGTGTGTGTGTGTGTGTGTGTGTGTGTATGCATATGTATGCGGGGGTGTTTGTTTGTATATACGCATGTTTTTAAGTATTCAAAAACAAAAGGGTAGATTCAATTCTTTCAATAAATTTTAAATTTTAAAAGTTCAGTGAAGGAAAAAACTGATTGACATTTATATTCATATAACCGCGATTTTTTTTTTTTTTCAGATTATTTCTTTCTCTTCTACTTTTGTTGTTCCTTGTTTCCATTTTTTTCCGAAGACGTCGAATTCTTCAAGTTAAAGGGCACAGCTAATCAAATAAACCATAACGTTTTTCTAGACGAGGATTTTCGTCTCAAAATCGGAAAAATAAATATGGAATTAACTTTAAAGAAATTCATGTCTCAATTGGAAAAAGTAAAACCGCATAATAACACAAGTCCGTGAAAAAAAAACAACCTTCTCTTTATTTACTATGAACACTCCACAATTTTATTTGTTTTACATGGGCTGAACGCGTATCATTTTGCTTAGCTTCCGTACAGTTTCATATGAGACGAACTTTTTTTTCTCTTGCGTCCGAATCTTTGCTTCATGCTCTTTTAAAATGTCTATGGTTTTTATTTATAAATCACACATCTTTTGATTCCCCCCCCCTGTTTCTTCTTAATATTCTGATTCTTCTTGTTTTTGGTATTCTTTTCATTTCTGTCGTCATTTTTACCATTATTTTAATATTTTATCATTATTATTGCTAGAAGACGTATTAGGAGAAGAATTTTCTTTCTTGAGTCAAGCAGAAACAACGTCACCGTTAAAGTTGTAATTTTTCCAAATGATCAAAATAGTGAAAGAGTTGACCCTTATATTACAGTTGTTACTGATGTTATTTCTAACCATTGATAGCACCGGTAAGCAAAGAGAAACAATATCTCGCAGAAACTCGAAATCGTTGCCATCTTGAGGTATTTGGATCACAGACATAAACAATAAATCAACGGGGCTAGTCTGTTGCTGTAACTTTTAGTTTCGGAAAAATGTAAGAGAAAACTTTAATTTTATATTAGATATACGGAAAAGTTCCCTGCACCCACTTTTTAAAACCTACTAATTGAATACACATTAGAAAAGGGATATTTTATTAATAAATTCTCCGAAATTATGTATTCATTCAAAGAAATTCTATTTTATTCGAAATGTCGATTAGTATCAGATTAATCTTTTTCATTATCATCTCTAACATTTTCTGATTATTGGGAGTGTAGCACTGACATCTTTTCTGATTCTTCCGAGTGTAGCACTGACATCTTTTCTGATTCTTCCGAGTGTAGCACTGACATCTTTTCTGACTGATGACATCTTTTATAGATTTTTTCTTTCTGATTCTTAGAGTGTGACATCTTTTCTGATTTTTCTGATCTTTTCTTCCAAGTGTAGCACTGACATCTTTTCAGTCTGACATTTTTCTGATTCTTCCGAGTGTAGCACTGACATCTTTTCTGATTCTTCCGAGTAACGGCACTGACATCTTTTCTGGATTGTAGCACTGACATCTTTTCTGACATCTTGACATCTTTTTCTGATTCTTCCGAGTGTAGCACTGACATCTTTTCTGATTCTTCCGAGTGTAGCACTGACATCTTTTATGATTCTTCCGAGTGTAGCACTGACATCTTTTCTGATTTTTCCGAGTGCAGCACTGACATCTTTTCTGATTCTTCTTTTGAATCAAGCACGGGCAACGCCAGGCCATGCTGCTAGTCATTTTATATAATAAAAAAAAAATTAAATAAAATCACACACATTTTGCATAGATGAAACCCTTCGTAATATGTGAGCTGTAATTGTGAGTACGATTTTTTGTATTTCTTTAAGCCATGGGCTGCCAGGGATATTTAAATTTGTATATCAGAAAGTTTCCAATCAATCCGAGTGCTCCAACTACAACTGGAATTACTGATGTCCTCATGTGTCACATTTTTGAGATTTCCACTTCAAGATCCTCATATTTTGTGTTTTTTTTTTTGTGTTTTTTTTAAAGATGTTTAAAGATAATTTGCTATCTGCAGGGCCTGACATGTCTATAAGAAATCCTATCGGGTTTTGCAGTGTTTGATCAAGATGTCTGAGCGATTAGCTTTGATTTGTTATAAAGTCCCATAAAATTGTTAATGGTGCTATTTCTCTAACCGGTTTGGGGTGATGGTCATACAAGTTTCATGCAGTTTCCTTCCCTTAAAAGTTGCATATTTTCCAGGACAGATATTGGCCCTCTCTATCATGGCGAGGTTTATATTCAGTTGATACTAACATTGTGCGACATGATACAAGATGCTCAATTGGATATTTATCACAGAGCCTGCATTTGGAGTCAACACAATTTATTATTATTATTTTTATTATTATTATTTCCTTTGATTTCTGGCGTTTACCCATTTCTTTCCGGGTCCCGCACAGGGACCTAAGGTTAGAAATGGCATCATGACACTTTCCACTGACAAAAAAAAAAAAAAAAAATTACACAGATAAAGCCCTTCGTAAAGTGTGGGCTGTACTTGTCAGAACAATTTTTTGTATCTCTTTGAGGCATGGACTTCCAGGAATCCCTTCAATTAATCTGCTGGAATCTTTTCCAACCAATGCTAGGGCTCCAAATACAACAGGGATTGTTAATGTTTCCATATGCCACATTTTTGAGATTTCTATTTCAAGGTCCTTGTATTTTGGCAGCTTTTTGAATATCTTCAATTATTATTATTATTATTATTATTATTATAATCATTTGTGTATGTTATATTTCCTGCTTTGTATCCTGTAGAGTCGGGTTCAAACTATGGTCCTTAGGTCCTATAGGAGAATTGTCATTTAATTGATAGCACTTTTCTTAGTATATGCGATGTTCCTAGTAGGGCGATCATCTGGGCAACTTGTATGCTAATTTTACCTGGACACTGTTAGTAAAATTGTCCCTTTATGTTCTCATGAGGCCCAGTGCTCAGATTACTATTGGTACAGTCTCAGTCTTCTGTCTCCATGTCCTGTTAATCTCGATCTCCAGATCCTTGTATTTGCATAATTTCTCGATACTTTTTAGGGGGGGTCTCTCTGATAGAAGGGCTATGTCAATAAGCATACACTTCCTGAATTTCTTGCCTGTTATGATAATATCAGGTCTGTTGGCTTTTATTTCCCTGTTAGTTTGAATTAACATGTCCCAGAGGATAGTTACATCGTTACAGTGGTTTCGATTTTGTGCTCCTTGCATATCTTCCAGTGCACATATGTCACTACCCTATTATGTCTGTGGGTATATTGATTTCTTGCTAGCTGCTGA
Organism: Acanthosepion pharaonis; assembly: GCA_903632075.3. Classification (NCBI taxonomy): domain Eukaryota; kingdom Metazoa; phylum Mollusca; class Cephalopoda; order Sepiida; family Sepiidae; genus Acanthosepion; species Acanthosepion pharaonis. Next base: position 1,098,135 of record CAHIKZ030000491.1, read on the forward strand.
TATGGTCGAAAGTTTCTGCAGATTCTGCATTTCGTGTTAGTTCAATCCTTGATTTTGTGACAGTGACAGGATCTTGTTACGAGGCTTTGGTCCTGAGCTGCAAGAATTAGGCTTTCTGCCTCAGCTTTCAACCCGGTGCTCCTCAGCCACTGATGATTTCTTTAAAACATTTGTTTCTTCGTTCTTTTAATATTTCATGTAACGTCTTTCTTCTTGTAATTTTTTGTTGTTTTCTTTTCATTTCTGTTGTCATTTTACAATTATTTTAATATTTTTATCATTTTTATTGATTTACAGAAGACATGTTTTATATTGGTCCCCATTTGCTTCATTCGTTTTTTTAGAAGATATTTACAATGTAACGTCTTGTCTTCATGGGGCGGTTTTTTTTAGTGTTTTTCATTTGGCTAAATTGTCTTGCTTTTGCACAAATACTCAATTGTCGAAGATATCATTATTATTATTATTATTATTATTATTATTATTATTATAGTAGAAAATATATGTACAAGTCACTGTAAGTAAAAGCCGTAATATACATATATATATCTATATATATATATATATATATATATATATATATATATATATATATATATGGACTCTTGTATAACTCTCTGAGAACACACTGTGTCTGTCTCCGTATCTCTCAACCGGTCTCAACGTATCTTGTTATTTAATATCCAACCCAGGAGGAATATATGTGGCACAAGGCCGAGTTTAAAGTGGGTGCCAAAAAATATAGCCTTTGAACCCGCCTATACGGGTTCAGGCCCTGTCTACCTCCCCGGACGAAACCTTGCCCTTCGGCAAAGCTTCATCCGGGTTCCTCTATGCCAAAGCAGAGAGTTCAACAGACATCGAGACCTTATCTCGACGGATCTATCAGTATAAGCATATAATCCATCTATGCAAAAGAGGAGAGCCCCACAACAGTATCATACATATTTGAAAAGGTTTCTTGGGATTTTCTTGTACTGTATTGTTTTGAATCATTGACTCTGCTACCGGAAATTTTGGCTGTGTTTAAATGACACGTCCATCGGTCTGAACATTCGAAAATCATAATAAAGAAAAAGGTGCCTTTTAGTATGTTTCGAAGCAGTCTGGACGAAGGGGATTTTCCCAATTGAAAGCAGACGCAGGTCTGAACTCGGCCAATAGGTATATTTTCTTTATTAAGATCTCGAAGAACCAGGCTATACACATTGATTTAAGCAGTTTAAAATAGGGGCGTCTACTCAGATACACGTGTCGAATAAATATAAAGTTTCTAGTAAAATGAAATAAAGTCAGATTATAATTAAAATCCACTAATTACTTCGAAATTACTTTGTTTACCTTTCGGAAATCAAGGTTAGCACATATGGGCTTCGAAATGTTCCACCTGGAAATTCGCATTGTTCACACACACACACACACACACACACACACACACACATATATATATATATGTGTGTGTGTGTAATAAACTACTTGTGATCCGTTGGGACATGGACGGTTCAGGTTATAAAACACTGAAGTTGATTTCAACATTTCATTGAAATGACAGTTAATTTCATGATGTTTAAAATAAACATTTCAATTCGTTCATGTCATCATTGGTCTGGTTTACAAGATCATGTTTAACGTTTACGTTGACTGATTGTTTACAGCATTTAATAGGAATAGAATTTCCGGAATATAAACTTTAAATGAGATTAACTTAAAAAGTTTTTTCTTATGCTAAAAATATATTTTAAAATCATATTCACTTGAAAATATTTTTTTAAATATGCCCAAAAGTAGATGCGTGCGTGTGTAGAATGTTGTGGTTATTTGTCCTTCTCGTTGTTCCCCACCCCCATTTACACACTTTTTTTTCTTTTCCTCTTTGCTTTCAATTGTGGCCATTTTGACTTTCGGTTTTCCAGAGATATACTGTTGTTATTAATTCTTGGGCTTTCTAGTATATATATATATATATATATATATATATATATATATATATATATATATATATATATATGGTATATAAGCATAAAACTGACATCTTACTGTCAGTTCATCTAATATAAGACACGAGGCAGCTCAATGGAAAATTTCACTGAGTGCGATTGTTTTTAAGAGAGGAGAAAGGGCGGAATAAAGACGTGCACATTTTGAGGACAGGATAGATATCGGTTGATCTAGGGCTTAAAGATACCATGATTGTAGTTGTCAGGCAATCTGTTCCACAAAGCAACAGTTCTGGGAAAGAAGCATAGTCGGATTGTTTCGGATCAAAGGAAAAGGAAGGGAATTATGATGATTTGCCACCGTGAATATGGCATGGTGAGTCCTGGCTGTGAAGGTCTGAACTGGTGGGGGCTAAGAAATATAACACGTCTGAACATCACCCACAGTAATAGCGATAGAGTAGTGAGTGGATAGGTATTGCAGGGTTAATATTAATTCATCACCCACAAGGCTGCGCGAGCAATTTGTCGAATATGAACAGTGATGACTGGGCAGCACCATACCAAATATAGGAGCAATAATCTATTCATGGTCTGATCTGACTCTTGTAGAGATAAAACATGGCTTGGGGAGTTAGGCGTTGTCCGGGGCGATTCAAGGAATCGACAATTTTTCCATCATCATTTGCGATGGCACGAATATACGCATCCCATTTGAAGTCAAGAGTGCAATCTAAACCACTATTTTCGGAGTTATCTATCTCTCTCTCTCTCTCTCTCTCTCTCTATATATATATATATATATATATATATATATATATATATATATATATATAGGCGTGACTGAAAATTTTGATTTTTAACATCTTTTTCATCATGGAATGAAAATAAAGCTGACATCTCTTTTTAGCAGATATACAGGGTGTTTCAAAAAATGTACTCACACTTTAACTGTCTCTAACATGCTTTTTTTGCTTTTTATGCAGGTGTAATTAATTAATCATGGCATGGCAAGAAAACATCTTAGTTTGGAAGAGAGGAAGTTTTTTCCTGAAATGTTACTGTTGAGCACCTCCCCACTACAATCGCGATGTACGAGCTCATCCCAATGCAGCTTTTCCAGAAACATGGATTGGAAGGGGTACCATTGAATACCCTGCGCATTCCCCAGACCTCACGGCCATGGACTTCTTTTTGTGGGGATATCTCAAAGACAATGTTTATCGCACCAAACCAAGAACAATTGATGCATTGAAATTGGAAATTGAAAGACAGTGTCGCGATATTCCTAATGACCTGTTTTGTGTCGTTTGCGAATCCCTTGGTGCGCGTTATCAGTGTTGTCTGGACAATAATTGTCATCAATTTGAACATTTGCGAACATGATTCTTCAATTATATTTATCTTCTGTATTTGAAGCTATTCCATTTCGCTCTATGTTCATAAATAAAGGTTTTCTCGTCATTCAAAGTGTGAGTGCATTTCTTTGAGACATCCTGTATTAACAACAATTACACAAAAATATCTTGAAATACTAAAGAATAAATTTATTCAATAAGATCACTATTGGCTTCAACCCCGGCTTCCAGACGACTTCAGAATCTCCTGATACTCTTCTGGACGGTTTCCTTGATTAATTTGGTGAATGCTGCCATATTCCTTACCTTCAGTTCATCTTTGGTGTTACAAGGACTTTTGTTGGTCTCTCACTCAACACATTATAACCAATCATGTTGAAGTCTGGGAAGTTATGCGGCCAGATGCAAGCTGTGATGTAATCGCAGAAATGATCTTATGACCATCACTGGTCGTGCGGCATATTGCAGAGTCCTGTTACCAGTTATAGGGTCTTCCAGCAGCCACACTCATGACCCACGGCAGCTTTACCACCTAAGATCACTTTATGTACGCCTCGAAGCGAATGTTTTTATGGTTTTCCTTTTTATTTTATTTCATTTCTTGCATTTATTTTCTTAAACTTTTTTCTTTCTTATTTACTTCCTTTTCTCCGTCTCTGTCTGTCTGTTTATCTCTCTCCGTCCATTATATCGCTCTCTCTCTCTCTCTCTCTCTCTCTCTCTTGATCGCCTTTTCGCTTCCAACACTCAGATGCGAAGACCTATTGGATTTGAGGAGATTGTCCATTATTCGCTGCCATATAGGAGGACAGATATCATGTAACATTTCAATACTCTTTTCGTTGTTTATAACGAAATATTTCTGCCTCTTTATACTCTGCTTAGCTTTTGGAATGCTACTTTATCCAAACTGCTATGTGCCATTGAGGACATCTGTCTATGAATTATGTTATAAACCTAATATCATCAGCATCACTTTTTTTTACCAGTACTCATATTGCAATTTTTGCTGTTATCATCATGTTTTACCAGAGCTCATATGCCGAATCTTTGTTGTTATCATCGCTTTTCTCTGGCACTCCTTATTACTGGTTCCCATATTGTATTCATTTCTAGGCTTGGTCGGCTCAGGAGATTTTTGTGGCCTAGCCTATGTGCTGATTCTTTAAGTTTACGAATTTTCCAATGGTGTTCTTTGTCTATGATCTCAAACTGATCCCACAGTGAGCGATGATCTCCCTTTTCTCTCCATATGTGGTCAGCCACGCCTGATTTTTCCACTTCCCCTGTTGTTACAGCTTTCTGGTGTTCTTGAAGCCTTACCTTAAGAGGGCGGCTTGTTTCCCCCTTAAATGTCTTTCCGCAGCTTACACTTAACATCAGGAAGAGGCAGTTGAAATTTCTAAAGTACATAAAGAGGAAGGAGGGTTTGGAAGATCTGATACCCACAGGACAGATTGATGAAAATAGAGACAGAGGAAAGCAATATTTGATGGGCTTGAGAAAATGGATGGCAGAAAAGGGTCTGGAAGAAATAACAAAAAAACAAAACTTATTAAGAACTATAAGGGAGAGGAAGATGTAGAGGGTCATGAGCGCCCACGTTTTCAAGGGACACGGCACATAACAAATCGTTTTAGCCTCAAACAGAAGTTGATCCTTTCTTTGTGCATGATATCGGCCATTTTGATAAACCAGAAATCTCTCCCCTATCTTTCTCTCGTATTCTCTCCCCCTCTCTCTTTCTCCTTATTTATGTTTCTCGTTCTCATCATCTTTTTTTTTTCTCATCATTTGTCCCCTATCTAAATATATGCGCGCGCTCCCATTTATGCTTGTGCGGGAGAATATGAAGATTAGATATAATTAGACATAGATAGATAGATAGATAGATAGATAGATAGATAGAAAGATAGATAGATAGAAATGAAACGGGCTGAGATAGATAGATAGATAGATAGATAGATAGATAGATAGATAGAAATGAAAAGGGCTGAGATAGATAGATAGATAGAAATAAAAAGCGCTGAGATAGATAGATAGATAGATAGATAGATAGATAGATAGATAGATAGATAGATTGAAATTATAGGAACAGTCTTAATTACTTTAATTTAAAATAAGGCGGGAATGTCACTTATAGCCTGGTGGGGTACACAGAGTGAGAGAAAAGACTGGGTATCGGGGATTGCGGAAAAAATAAAAGATGAAAACGATTCAAGAAGAAAGAAGATGGCTATTGACGTTTCATTTAAAATTTTGAAGATTGTAATTATCAGGGAAACAAATAAGAGGAAGGGAATTCCACAGGCGGGAAGCGCAAGAAAAAAAAACTGCTAGAGTAGAAGTGGTGGTTACATTTAACTATTTCAACAGTAAAAAGGTGGAACGTAGATGCTATTCTAGTAGCATGCTTAAATTCAAGTAGTCGGGGCATCTCGATAAAAAGCTCGTCAGAGCAGTTAGCATGAAAATATTTGTAAAAATGACTGATGGAAAACCAGGCCGCGTCGGTGAGAAAGTGACTGAAGTAGAGATGCCAAATCAGGATCGATTACATTTCAGATCCTTCTTTGGATTTTGTCAAGAAGCTCGAGATGAAAAGCAGGTGCACCAGACCAGATATGGAATGCACGGACGAATTGTAGATTTTTAAATGTGCAAGATGGACTCCAACGAGAAAAACCTTCTGGAACGACACAGTGGCCCAACTTTCCTTGCAGTAGATGCAGCTATTGATTCGACGTAGTCATTCCACTTCAATTCAGTTGAAAACATGAAGGCGCAGTGCCTTGCTCTCTAGGAGCCTAGTATCAACCATGCAGAAGACAGGCAGACACGTTTGGTGGTTAAATGAGTGCGTTAAAATTTAGAAGCCAGTTCCTACCCCAGTTTATCACTGATCGGAGGTCCTTTTTAAGAGCAGCGGCCAGGTTAAATCTGTCAGCTCTGACGGATTCGTTACTGAGACAGGAGTAAATGGTAGTGTCATCTACATAAATGCCTACTTGGGAAATGATGACATCAGGAAGATCATTGATGAAGTTCAGAAACAGACTTGGACCAAGGATAAAGCCTTGGGTGACACCCGCGTTCGTATGAAAGGATCTGGAATCAAGTTTGTTCAAAACGACCTTCATTTCACGATTTGATTGGAAGGAATGGATTAAATCAAACAATCGCCCTGTATATTGTAGCCCTAAAGCTTACGTAGAATACCAGCGTGCCAAACAACGTCAAACGCCTTCGAAATATCTAGAGACACAGGTCGAACTTCGCCATTATTATCAAGCGCTTGATATACATATTCAGTGATGGCCGTTAGCATATCAGCGATAAACCTGGCAAAACATGTCAAATTATTGTTGCGTTTTTCAAATCCTTTTAGGCATGGGCCGTTATAATTATTAAGATGAAGAATAACTTTATACCTACGATATATATTTAACTACTCATAACGGAATAAAATATCAAAAACTGATGACACGAGAAAAATTTAAACAAGTAGAACAGAAGTAGATAGGTTTGCCTGTTTCCCAGTTCACCTTCCGGTTCCTTTTCTTTCTCTTTCATTCCCAGTAACCCCTTGCGTCTTAGTGGCATTATCGCCTTCCTTGGGGTGAAGTGATAAAAAAAAAAAACGAAGAAAGAGATAGAAAAACTGACAGACAGAGACAGGAAGTAATAATAGCCAAAAGGAGGATCGATGACATTACTTAGAAAAAGGTTGCGATGAAAGAACTCATAATGATTTTTTAAACTTGTTTGGTTTGTCTATTCGAACTTACGTTTGAGATAAACAACAGAACTGTTATTTTTCATATATAAATCGTTAATATTAATAAATATATATTCTTAAATAAGATTCTAGGATGAAGATTTGAACTGTGCTTCAATTATTCACGTCATAACATATATCTTTTCTATATATAGTTTTAACTTATGCTTATTCACAAAATATTCGAAACATCGTTCTAAAATTCAAGAGATAAGGCCAATAAATATGTCTACCTCATATTATCACCTTTTCAGTTGCTAGTCTTTTGAAATCTCGCTACTAGCATTTGCAAATCAACCTATTGACAAGAATATTTGAAAGAAAATCTTAAGGTTTGAGAAGAGATGACTAGACCTTTCACTCATAATTACAAGAAAACAGAAACATCAAAATAAGGCTTTGAATGCGAAGAATGGCGTACCTACAACAAAACATCATGTTTTTGGCGGTTTTGTTTTGCAAAAGGAGTTACAAGTTTGCAAGAGTTAATGGTGCCATAAAATGGTAAAATAAATTGGTAAAATAAATTGGTGTAATAAAAAGGATCATTGTGAAATAATATGACACCTTTAAAGTGTCTGTTAGCAAATCTGAAATTAGAGCTTGATTGCAGTTTTATCTCTGACAATGATCCAAAACATCCTTCTAAATGAATCAGAAATAACTTCAAGATAAAAATAGAATGGTTTTACGATAGCCCTCATAGAATCCTGACCTGAATCTATTTGAAAACTTATGGAATGAATTAAAAAGACATGTAAAAGCAAAAACATATATATATATATATATTTTCTTGGAAATAAAGTCTGATGGTCCGCAGTCCTTTTAAAAGGGCTGTGGTCAGATAATTTATTACATGGAACCTTAAAGTGGTCTGTTTTTGTCTAAATTATTTGCTCTGGATTTACATTGAGCACTCTGTATTTTATCCTCCTTAGGTTTACCCATACGGATTACCTAGTTTTTATAAACTATATATATATATATATATATATATATATATATATATATATATATATATATATATATATATATATATATATATATACAAATCGTCTACAACAATTTGAAGATAATGCAACATGAAATGCAGTAAAATATCTTTGTAGACATTTGGACTAATTTGCTAAAAGGTTACTAAAAACTATTACAAAGGATAGAAAAAAATATACAATTGACTATTAATTTTCTCCTACCATGTATTTAGGTACACAATTTATTTCTTTAGTTTACAATTGTTCAAAATAAAATATTTAAAAAACATTGTTTTCTACCACTGTTATTCAGAAAATGTTTACTACACCATTAATTTTGTAACTATCTCCAATGAATTTAAAAAAAAGACAATGTCCATAATTTCAGTCAGCAGTTTTGACTGAGATAGATAGATAGATAGATAGATAGATAGATAGATAGATAGATAGATAGATAGATATGAATAGACTGAGATAGATAGATGAGATAGATAGATAGATAGATAGATAGATAGATAGATAGATAGATAGATAGAATGTGAACAGACTGGGATAGATAGATAGATAGATAGATAGATAGATAGATAGATAGATAGATAGATAGATAGATAGAATGTGAACAGACTGAGATAGATAGATAGATAGATAGATAGATAGATAGATAGATAGATAGATAGATAGATAGATATGAATAGACTGAGATAGATAGATAGATAGATAGATAGATAGATAGATAGATAGATAGATAGATAGATAGATAGATATAGAAAAAGGATTGATAAAACACGAAAGTAAAGTCAGAAGATAAAACAAAAATAAAAACTTACACGATCGAGAAAAAAAAAACAAAAAAAAATATCGCTGATGCCCGTCTCCCCGCCCCCATCTCCGTCCGATGTAACCCGTGCATTGGCCATCATGTTTTACGTAACAAATGACATTACAAGATAAAGGAATGGCAGTTAGAAGATGGTAGTGGCGATGACAGCCGTGATGGAGGAAGTCATGACGACGATACAGTGGCGACAATTTAAGACGGGCGCCGTTTTGAATGGATTTTTTTTTATTTATTTATTTTCTTGTACATTGTTATGTCGCTTTTACTTGGCATTTTTTGTTGTTGTTGTTGCTTCTTTTCACAGCGTTTTCGGTTTGCGTTTTTTTTTTTTTTTTGGTTTTTATTTATTTCAGTTTCCCTGCCTTTCTTCACTTTCCCCCTCCAACACGAATATGTCGCCCAGCTTTGTCTTAACATTTACTGAATATTTCCTTATTGTTCTCTTTGAATTTTTTTTTTTTTTTTTAAATGAAAGCGTTCGGTATATTTTGTTTTTAGTTTTTTGTCTTTTTTGACGCGGGGGGGGGGTCTCTTGAACCCGATATCGCCAGTCAAGATCTTGGTAATAATTCGATATTTTTCCAATTTGCGCTGGTCAAATTTTAGGAAAGAGAGACAAGATAGAAAGAGAAGCTTTGTTTATATACGTGAAAAAGAAAAGAGACTGAAAAAAAAGAACAAAAACATCTTGTCAATGAGAAAAACAATAAACGTATTATCGATGTCGACATATACATCTGTCTTAGTTGTAAAAGGCACAAGAGGAGCACCAAGAAAATATAAAATGAATGTAATAAGTTCAAATTCTATTTGTGAATGCTGATTAAAATATTAATAGAATTTTACGATTAGTCTTTTCCGACAGAACGTTGCGTTTTACTTTATCAAACTTGAAGTTCTGGTCAAATTCTTTTTAGTTTTTTTTGTTTTGTTTTTTTTTTGCAAGTGTTTAATGAAAAGGTAACTTGACTGATTTACGACTCACATTATAAATGAACTTTTTAAATATTAAGAAAAACCTTAATTTAAAAAAAAAAAAAAGGTTCTTTTCTGGTCGGAGAAGGACGTCGCTTCTCACTTTATCTTTCTGGCAAAGTTGCAAATTCTCTTTCATTTTTTTTTTTTTTTTCAACGTGTTGACTTGAAAGTGTTTCTTTTAAGAAAGACTGATAACAGTAAAGATGGCATCATGCTAATTTTCAACTATCTGTCTATATCTCTGAGATGAGGTATTATGATTATTATTCGGACTATTATCCTCATCTTCATTGCCATATTCACAACATTTCGGCTGTTGTACGCCACAGTCTTTTTCTTTTCTTTAGCTGCTTTTACTAATTTATCAAATTGGCCATCAACAATACGGTAGGAATTATTACGAGTTCAATCCCAAGTCAGGACGTCAGAAAATCATTTCTATATTTCTCTGAAAAAGAAACGTATAGGAGATAAGGAAATTAAATACAATATAGGCTGCCTTAGAGGTAGTTTTACCCAATACTGCCAATTGCTACAAAACCAAAACATTAACCTGAAAACTCGAGTCATGTTCTTATGTTTTCATATGGATGCCATGCATGACGTCAAACCTGTTCAGAAATATCTAAACTATTACCTATATACAACCGCTTTTTCGTATCAATTCTTAAAAATGCTTCCAGTTATTTCGCAGTGGAGGCTTGTATTTGTACTAAATCGGTCTTAAAATAGGTTCGACGTACAAAACGTTAAGAACTTGATATAATAGGTATTAAGCAGAGTAATCTTGTTGTGGTCGTTGACTACTTTCGTATTCGACTAACTGTCGACTACTGTCGTCCAACATTGACTAGTATTTAGTCACCCCACCCACGAGGGTATCATGTGGCACAAGGCCGGTTTAACGTGGGATCCCCGAGCCCGTGGGCTCGGCCAAAAATATACCCTTTGAACCCGTATAAACGGGTTCAGGGTCGGTTTACCTCCCCGAACGAGAATCCGCCCTTCGGCATAGCCTCTTTCGGGTTTCCTCCCCGCTCGAAGGCAGAGAGTTCAACCGATCAGCCGGTCGTCCGACATCGACTGACCTTCGTTTCTCTTACTACTCCTACTTATATTAGGTAGGAGAGTCTATTAACTATAGAATAGGTGTGTTTCACCATAACAGGAGTATATGATGCTTGTGGAGCATTGCGAAGAATACATCTTCAAACATTAAAGATTGGTGTTACAGAATCACAAACAAAGACCTGTACCAAATAACAGAAACCAATTCACTTGAGGACTTTCGACAACAGTAACAACTAAAATGGAATTCACATGTAAAAAATAAATGGCATAATCAAGATGTCGACCTTCCACACTACTTCAAATAAAAGGTTAAGAAAGAAACTTCCGTTAATAATGGAAAGAGTGATAACAGCCACTGGATTTTAGAAAGTTATTTACCTGAAAAATATTTTTTGGAAAGATTCTATAAAGTTCTACCGAAAGTACTGCTGAATGTTTCCTTGTAAGGAAACAGTTAATACTGCCATTGCCATTATATGATTATTAAATGCATCACACGCAGTAAGAAAGACTGATAACAGTAAAGATGGCATCATGCTAATTTTCAACTATCTGTCTATATCTCTGAGATGAGGTATTATGATTATTTATATTATTCGGACTGTTATCCTCATTGCCATATTTTGTACGCTCCGGCCTTTTTCAGATGATTGGAATTTAGAACCGAACTTCGAACTGTGTGTTTTATTCCACGATGCCTCTTCCGAATATCTTAGTTATTTTCCTTTAACTCAAATCTCCAAGTTTTTGGTTCATTACTGCTGTGGCCTGGTATTGAACTCACAACTCTTTGGGTCTAGTCACTGGATCTAACCAACGTCTTTATCTACTTGGCCATGTGTCCGTGAGGATATCTGTTTATAAATTTCTGGTACTTATAAAACTAATGTCTTAGCCACCATTTTTTACCAGTGCTCATATTGTTTTTTTTTTAATTATTATTATTGCATTTTTATTTTATTTACTTATTTATTTTTTTACCAGAGCTTATATTGCAATTTTTGTTGTTGTTCATTGCTTTCCTCTAGCACTCCTTATTACTGGTTCCCATATTGTATTGATTTCTATGCTTGGTCGGCTCAGATTTTTGTGGTCTAGCATATGTACTGATTCCTTAAGTTTTCTTATTTTCCAGTGATGCTCTATGTCTATCAATTGAGCCTAATCCCACAGAAGGCAGTGATATCCCTTTTCCCTCCATCTATGATTGATTTTTCTATTTGTCCTTGTGTTACCGATCTACGATGTTCTTGCAGACTTACCTTGATGGGGTGGACTGTTTCTGTATTTCCAGGCCCCAGCTGTGGTGAACCAAAAACGTGGAGAGTTGAGTTAAAGAGGCATGACACGTTGAACTAGACCAATCTACCGCGGTGGAGGAAATAAAGGGTTCGATTCGAAATTCCAATTACCTGAAGAAGGCCGGAGCGTACAACGATCGAAACGTTGTGAATATGACAAAGAAGATGAGGAACAGTCCGAAGATTGGAATTTTCAACTGCATGTCCACCAGTTCATCTATGCAAAATATTGCTTACATATTTGTTTTGTTTTTTTTTGTTTTTTTTTTTGTTTGTTTTTTTTTTTGTTTTTTTACTTTATTATTTCTGTTTAGCTTTGTTTTTATTTCAGTTTATTATTTATTATACATTATTCTTTCTATTTGTTGATCTTTCCTTCAAATTTTGGACTCGAAAACTTCAAACAATTACTTCTCTAGAATACATAACATCATAGGTTGCATAAACGAAGGTACTTTTTATCAGGTTTTGTTGTTAAATTTAATTTTTTATGCAAAATTATTCATCATTATTTTCTTCCATAGAAATAAATACATTGTGTGTGGGGGCGTGCGTGTGTGTGCGCGTGTGTACCTATGTGTATTCGTGTGTACTTGTGTGTGTGTTCGCGTGTACATATATGTGTGCACACGAATGCATACTGTTTCCCGTTTCGAAAGCCCCCCTTGTAATGCACTAATTAAAATCACCTGCCGAGAATATTATAATGCATGCATATATTTGTTCGTCTCTATGTGTGTGTGTGTCTGTATGTGTGCGAATGGTGGGAGGTGGTGAGGGTATCTGTTCGTACAGAACTTCGCACACATTCATATATATGATAAACCTTATAGATATGTATACGCGTAAATAGTCAGTCACATGATTTAAAACGTGTACCAGTCAGTGTTTGTTTAGTCATCGATTTTCAGAAAAATTCTCATGATTACAAATAAATATCCGCTGGATAGAAAGTCACAATTCGAAAACTGTTATAAAAAATGAAATAAAGTTTATGTCCTAACCATCGTATTTTATCAATTTCTAACTGATATTGTCTTTACAGGACATGACTTTATACCTGTCCATGGGGCCGGCGACCACTTGCGGGCATAACTAATAGTAATTAAAACTTTAAAAATGAAAAACATTTTTTTTTTATCTTTAAAAAAAAGGGAAAGTTTTATGGGGTCCACCCCTTTTTCATACAAGTGGACTCGCCCAGTGTGTACTTGTACTGCTGCCGGGAGTAACAGAGTAAGTAACAGAGATACAGTGATAGAGTGAGAGAGTGAGGTAACCGCTTTGTAGGAGTCACAGTTGCGAGCACGTAGACTCAGAAGGAAGTCATACTTCGATACTGAATTTCCCAGACTGTATATATATTATTATTGCTACTAATCGCATTTCTGGATCAACTAACCGTATTACCAATTGTATTATTACGTCAATACATTTATTTGCTATATTTTATTCCTGCGTTTGTCATTCATTTAAGACCGGATTTCATCCCGGAATCCACAACAAAAAGAAACATTGAGAGAGAATAAACTAAGACAAACAGATGCATAAAAATGTTTACTTAAATTGAATGAAACTTAAATAAATGTTTATCTTAACAATCAGGCACGAGATGTAAACTACATGAGATCTGGATCATCATAAGCCAGATCAGATAACTAAAAATTGCTAGGTCATTTTGCATTGAAAATACATTAGCCATTTCAGCAGAAGATTAAACGTGTAAGCATCTGATTTAGAAATGAGGAATAATTGCTTTTTTTTCCTTTGAAGTATTTACTATAAAACGTTGAAGTTTTAGCATGACATTATATATATATATATATATATATATATATTAGTGACGCAGGTTGCTGCTGTGGTCGCTAATAAAGTCACAGAAAAAAGTGACAACTTCGTTTTAAGAGTAATATGTTTTGTATATACATGAGCCCATTATAGCAGATTTTAGAACCACGCTTATTACTGTCAATAATCTCCATGGCAGGAGTAGTAAAAACGATTTTTTCATTAAATCCAAGTATTGTTGATCCACTACATTACTAAGATTTTCTATTTATAATTAGTAAATATAATTTTTACTTAATAACAATATCACCTAACCGGTACAAATTAATACTGAAATTTAAAAGATTTAAATAATTATAAAATATTCTAATTAAGATTTTTAAAAAATGAGAACAAATCTTGTAAGAATGAATTATTCATTGAACCTTTTTTCATAAGACAGTAGGGCCTATAATACATCTTGTTCTTAAAAACAATTAAACGCTTTTGTCATTAAATAATATCAATTTTATTATATTTTTATTTTACTTTTGCGTTTAAACATGAAACAGACTGTCACCACTCAGTGTTGACCTCACCATCTACTTGTTTTCTTTTATTTATTTTTATATTATTTATTTTTATTTATTTATTCATTTTTTGATGAGTGAATTCTGTCAAGTGACTATGTTGTCAAATTGCGTTAATTCTGTTAAATGATTTCATCTTTTTCTCTTAAATAATGGTCAAAAACTGATTCTTAAACAAATCGAATGCCTCAGCGTTAGATCATGCTTAGTAAACTAACCTCTTTGGGTCGTAAGTTCAGCCTTCAATGGTGTTCTATAATTGTGTCTTTCTGCTGAAACTGGCTAAGGTTAGTATATCGCAATTAGTTTTTTTCTTTTATTAGTGTCTTCTTTTTAAACACCTCCATCTTGTTGTCTTTCTTTCCTTTCTTGTTTCTATTTCTTCCTTTCCTTCTCATTTTTTCTCTTTTTCCCTTACTTCCTTTTTCATTTTTTTTTCTTTTGTTTCTTATTACCCTCTTTTTCTTTCATTGTCTTCATTCTCTTTCATTCTCTTTTCCTCTTGATTTCTTCATTTCATAGCATCTTTTCCCGATCTGTCTTCTCTCTCTATATATTTTTTTTGTTTTTATTTCTTTTTTCTCTTCTTTATTCTCTGTTTCTTTCTTGTTCATTGCTTTTGTCTTGATTTTAATTATCAGTATCTCCCTCTATCTCTTCTGTTCTTAATTCTCATTCTCTCTCTCTCTCTCTCTCTCTCTTCGCCTCCCTCTCCTCCCACCTATTCGACTTCTATTCTTTCTTCCTTCTTTCTATTCTTTCTTTTTTGTTTCTTGCGAACGCTAGGCTTCTCTCTTTCTTTCTTTCTTTTTTTTCTTTTTGTTCCTCGTCTTTCTTCCAATCTTTTTTCATTCATCACACTCCTTCCATCTTTAATTTTTTGCACATCTTTATGTTTCCAACTTTTTTATTCAAACGTTCCTTTTCCTTATTTTTCATCCTTGTTTTTTTATTCTTTTAAATCTCTTTCGAAGAATGTTTTTAATATTTTTAGTGATTAAGGAAATTAAAGTAAAAATATTTAAAAATCAAATTATTAACAATAATAATATTTGACATTTTTCTTGCTGTTCTTGTTGTCCTACTGATTTTCTTAAAATCGTTTTTTCCTGTCTTCCATTTTCGTTATGCTTTTCTTTGGATTTTTCCGCAATTTTTATTGAAGTAATCACTTTTCCCATAAAACACGTCTCTTTATGTCCAAATCACTTTTTAATTAAAAATCTAATTTTTTTAATGAACTCTGCCACAATTTTTGTTCTTCAAAACCGCGTCCTGTTTACTGAGCGTCTTTTTTTTTTTTTAATCGCTACCATTTTCTTTTTCTTCATTAAATTTACTCGATGTTTGTGTCATTAAAATAATCCAATTTTTGCATGAAAATCCACTTTTTTTCCCTCCTAAAATTAAAACCAAGTGACTATCATTTCTTTTTCTCTTTCATTGGAGAGATCAGTTTATATTTAATTAAATTGTTCGTAACGCAGACAACCTTCCAGAACGAAGACGTCTTTCAGTTCATATTGGCATTTTCGACGGGAAACTGTGGAAATAGCCAGTCTGAAGACATTTGCTCATAGCGACTGCTTCTTTTGCTTAGTTTTCCATACATTTTTCTCTTAAAATTGCTCAAGTTTAAAAAACAACAACAAAACGTTTTCATGTTTTCAAGCCGTGTTCCTAATATAATAATTATTCCGACATTATTCTACGTTAAAATTGGTGATAGACTTATGATGCCTATGATTCTATGACAACAAAATCAGAAAAAACCTGAGATATTTTCTAAAAACGAAATAATTGGAGAAGTAAATACTGTAGGTGCAAAGTTGTTCGTTAATTGACCTGATTTGTTTCAGCAATCAAAATGGTTTTTGGCATGCTGCCTATTTGTTGCATAACAATGCGGTTTCTCTGAAATACATTAAAAAATAAACAGGATTTACATTACTCGGACTATTATCCTCATCTTTGTCGCCATATTTATTACAACGTTTCGGCCGTGGCACACTTCGGCCTTCTTCTGATGGCTGGAATGTCGCACTGAACCCTTTATTTCACTCACTGGGGTAGACTGTTCTAGTTCCACGTTTTTAATGGATATCAGTTATCTCCTGTTAATTCCCTCTCCAAGTTTTCCACTGCCTTGTATGAATCTTTGCGTATTATAAACCTAATGTCTCAGCCATCATTTTTTTACCAGTGCTCACATTGCAATTTTTTGCTGTTATCATGCAAGTTTTTACCAGAGCTCATATTGCAATTTTTTGTTGTTATCGCGTTTCTCTAGCACTCCTTATTACTGGTTCCTATATGTGATAAATATGGCGAAAAAGATGCTGTATTTTCAAAATATTTTATATCGAAAATAATAAATTCTGTTTCTTTTTTTTTTCCCGTTATGTCTTTAGTTCAGTTTTTTGCTTTCAGTAGAGTGTGTATGCGCACGTGCACATGTGTGTTTGTGCGTGTGTGTTGGTCTAGGCTGGGGGTGGATTTAAGTGAAAATCTAACATTTTAATTAAAATATGTTATTATAATAAAAAATTAATTATTAAATAGATACTCTCGTTCTTACTTTAAAATCTATTTTAATTACAAACTGAAATTTTCAAATAAAAGTTGTGATTTGTTAATTAGAAAACTATTTTTTAAAATAAAACATCAGTTTTTGTAAATTAATAATCGAATTTTTGAATAAAGTATATCATTTTATAATTAAGAAAAATATTTTATTATTAAAAATCCAATTTTAAAATTTTAAAATCTATGTCGCAAAATATATGCTTTTAGTTCAAAATCTATTTTTAAAATAAAAATATAATTTTTAATTTAAAAATGAAAATGTAATTTTTAAGCTAAAAATGAAATTTTTGATTTCTTTCATTTTTTTTTTTTTTATAATCACCAATATTTCTGTTTTAATTTATTCATACTAAGTTAAATAAATTACCACCGATACGACACTAATTTTAGGAAGAAGACCAAAGAATAGCCATTTGATTCTGGAAAGATCGCTACAGGTACTACCCTGGTCATGGATAAATACATTGATGTTAAGTTGCAGGAAGAATGTACTATCGATTGGATTTTTTGTATGGGATGGAAATAGCTACCTGACCAGTATTTTTTTCTGCACTGTTTTCCAATCAAGACTAGACAGATCAGTCTGCTCTGCTATTTAATCCATCGAGAAAGACAGAGAATCAATAGAATCAAAAGGAAATTGTGTGAAAGCGATCGCAACTTCATCTGCTGTAATTTTAACTGGAAACACCGAAAACCGCTACGCTACAGTCACCTTTTTTTAGGCATTGAGCTACAGGTAGTTCCTAACAGATCACCACCGACTCAACACTGACTTTGGGCAGAGGGCCAAGGAGTAATCATTTGTTCCTTAACATAGTCTCACAGATTATTAGATTGATCTTAAGCTGATAACAAAGTATTGAGCCTTTGATCCTAGATCATATACTGCACTGATCTTGTGCAAAGAGCCAAATAGTAAACCTTTCTTTCTAGAAAGATCATCCCAGTTATTGCACTAATTCTTAGGCTGAGGACCAAAGTAACCTATGTTCTAAACCCGTCCCCGCAGCTAACGTAGTGATCTTATGTAAATGGATAAAGAATAATCATTTGATTATCGCAGATCGAAACGTATAATACACAGGATATCAGGAATTAAGCATTTCTTCATAGGCCTATCGCCATAGTTTCTAAACTGAACTCAAGAAGAGGGCCACGTATCATTTATACTTAGATACTACATTGATGTTAGGCAGAGGCCTAATGACTAAGCATTTGTTCCTAGAAAGGGCCAATGAGTAACCGTCTGTTCCTTTGCAGATCGTCACAGATACTATAAGCTTAGACACAGGTACTACTCTGATCAAAAGACCAAGGGGAGAATATTTGATCCTATAAAGCTCGTCATAGGGGCTGATTTCCAGCTTCGATAATTTTTTAACCTAGCAGACTCATCTATTGGGGTGTATTGAAATGACCAACCTCGCTGGACTTTCATATTAAGTACATTTTATTAGGGGTCACTAAACCTAAGAGCAATTGGTTTTGAATAATTCTCAAAGACTGGTTGTCAATCAAAGCTAGAGATTCCAGTCTTTTCCACTATAAGTGCATAGCTGGAGAAGGAGGGTCGAAAGGAACTTGCGCAAAAGCAAGTGGAACGTTGACAGGTGGAATTTAAAATCTTTAGGACCGATCTCACTTTGCCTACTATCACGGCTTTCTTAGTCAGATTACCAAGTAATAAACATTTGATCCTAGACATATCATCAAAGTTACTATACTGATCTTAAGCGAACGACCAAGGAGTAAGTATTTGATCCTAGACAGATAGTCACAGTTACTATACTAATCTTCGGCTGATGTCCGAGGCGTAAGCAGTTGATCCTAGAGAGATCGCTCCATTTACTATACTGATCTTCAGCAGGGGATCAAGGAGTTAGTATTCGATACTAGACAAATCGCCAGTCAGTATGGCCACGGAGTAAGCATATCATACGAGACAGATCTCCACAGCTACTGCACATACCTTAGGCAGATGAACAAGGAGTAAGTATTTGATGAGGGACCGATCACCACAGTTACTAGAATTATCTTAAGCAAGTGGTCAAGGCGTGAGTATTTGATCCGAGACAGATAGCCAGAGTTACTATGCTAATCACAGACAGATGACCAAGGAGTGAGCATTTGATCCAAGACAGATTGACACTATTATTATGCTGATCTTAGATAGATGGTCAAAGAGTAAGTATTTGATCCTAGACTGATCGCCAGAGTTACTATATTGACATTAAGTAGATTGTCACGGAGTAAGCCTGTGAGCAGAGACAGATTGCCATTCTTACTGTACTGATCTTAGACACAGGGTCAAGCAGTGATAATTTGATGCTAGATAGATCGCCACTATTACTGTACTTATCTTAAACTGATGGTCAAAGAGTGGGCATTTGATATCAGATAGATAGCCACAGTTTTCTATTCTGATCTGGAGGCAAATGCTGACAGTGTAAGCATTTGATCCTAGACAGATAGTCATTGTTACTAAACAGATATTAGGTATACAGCCAAGGAGTGAATAATTGATCCTACAAAAATTGCCACAGTTACTATACAGATCTTAGGCAATTGATCAAGGTAAGAGCATGTGCTCTTAAACAGATACAGTTACTATACTTATCTTAGTCAGGCAGCCAAGGAATAAGCATTACAGCCTAGACAGGTCGCCACTGTTATGATACTGACCATAGGCAGATGACCAAGGAAAGAGCATTTGATCCTAGACGGATCTCCACAGTTATTATGCTGATCTTTAGCAAGTGTCCAAGGAGTAAGAATTTGATCCTAGACAGATTGCCACTATTATCATACTGACTACAGGTCGAAGACAAAAGAAATAGCATTTGATCCTAAACAAACCACAACTATTAGTATGCTGATCTTTGGCTAATGCCGAAGGAGTAAGTATTTGATCCTAGACAGATCCTCACATTTACTATACTGATCTTAGGCAGGTGGTCAAGGAGTCAGCATATCATGCGAGGCAGATCTCCACAGTTACTATACATATTTTGGTCAATAGCATCTGATCTGAGACTGAGCGCCATAGTTACTATACTAATCTTAGGTAGATAACGATGGAGTAAATATTTGATCCTAGACAGATCACCATTGTTACTATACTGATCTTAGTGAGATAGTCAAGGAATAAGCATTTGATCCGAGACAGGTCAGTAAAGTTACTATACTAACCTTAGCCAGACGACCAACGAGTATGTATTTTATCCTAGACAGCCACTCTTACTATACTCATCTTCGTGTGATATCCAAATAGTATGCATTTAATCCAAGAGAGATCGCCCAAGTTAATATACTGATCTTTAGTAGATGATCATTTGATACTAGACAAATCGCCAGTTAGTAAAATGACCTTAGGAAGATGGCCAAGGAGTGAGAATTTCATCTTAGACAGATCGCAGCAGTTACTATACTGATCTTAGACAGATGGTCAAGGAGTACACATTTGATCAGCAGCAGATTGCCGATCCTAGACAGATCGCCACAGATAAAATACTTATCTTAGGCAGATGGTCAAGGAGTGAGCTTATGATGCGAGACAGATCTCCACAGTTAATATACTGACTTTAGGCAGATGATCAAAGTAGTAAGCATTTGATCAGGGACTGATCGGCACAGTTACTATACTTGTCTTAGGCAGATGATCAATTGGTGAGAATTTACTATAGCAATATAAGCAGATGTCCAAGGAGTAATCATTTGATCCTAGGAAGATCTACACTGTTACTATACTGATCTTATGCAGATTGTCAAGGAGTAAGCACTTGATCAGAGACAGATCACCACAGTTACTGTACTAATATTAGGCACATTGTCAAGCATTGAACATTTGATGCTCGACAGATTGCCACTGTTACTCTACTTACCTTAAGTTGATGTTCAAAGAGTGAGAATTTGATATCAGACAGATAGCGCAATTACTATACCGACCTTAGGCAGATGACCAAGAAGAAAGCTGTTCATCCTAGACAATTGATCTTAAACAGTCACAGTTACTATACTGATCTTATACAGATAGCCGAGGAGTAAGTATTTCATCCTAGACAGATCGTCACTGTTACTATACTGACCATAGGCAGATGACCAAGGAGTAAGCATTTGATCCTAAGCAGATCGCAACTGTTACTATGTTGATCTTTGGCAAATGGCCAAGGGGTAAGTATTTGATTCTAGACAAACTGGCAAACTTCCTACATTAACCTTAGCAGATAGCCGAAGAGTATGCATTTGATTCGAGACAGATTGCCACAGTTATAATAGTGACCTTAGGCAGATGGTCAAAGAGTGAGCATTTGATCCGACACAGATCGTCATATTTACTATACTAACCTTAGGCAAATGACCAAGGAGTAGAAATTTGACCTTAGACCAATCGCCACTGATACTATACTGATCTTAGATGGTCAACAGGTATTCATTTGATCCGAGACAGATCGAACAGTTACTATGCTGACCTTAGCCAGATGGCCAAAGTTTGAGCATTTGAACTGATCTTAAGCAGATGGTCAAGGAATAAGCGTTTTGATGAGCGGCAGATCGCCACACTAACTATACTGACCAGAGGCAGACAGCAACGGAGTAACCATTTGATCCTAGACAGATGGACAAAATTAATATACTGACCTTAGACAGACGTCCAAGGAGTGATCATTTGACTCTAGACAAATCGACACTGTTACTATATTGATGTTCGGAAGTTGGTTAAGGAGTAACCATTTGATCCTAGACAGATCGACAAAATTAATATACTGACCTTAGACAGACGTCCAAGGAGTGATCATTTGACTCTAGACAAATCGACACTGTTACTATACTAATGTTCGGAAGTTGGTTAAGGAGTAACCATTTGATCCTAGACAGATCGACAAAATTAATATACTGACCTTAGACAGACGTCCAAGGAGTGATCATTTGACTCTAGACAAATCGACACTGTTACTATACTGATGTTCGGAAGTTGGTTAAGGTGTAACCATTTGATCCTAGATAGATCGACAAAATTAATATACTGACCTTAGACAGACGTCCAAGGAGTGATCATTTGACTCTAGGCAAATCGACACTGTTACTATACTGATGTTCGGAAGTTGGTTAAGGAGTAACCATTGGATCCTAGATAGATCGAAAAAATTAATATACTGACCTTAGACAGACGTCCAAGGAGTGATCATTTGACTCTAGAAAAATCGACACTGTTACTATACTGATGTTCGGAAGTTGGTTAAGGAGTAACCATTTGATCCTAGATAGATCGACAAAATTAATATACTGACCTTAGACAGACGTCCAAGGAGTGATCATTTGACTCTAGGCAAATCGACACTGTTACTATACTGATGTTCGGAAGTTGGTTAAGGAGTAACCATTGGATCCTAGATAGATCGAAAAAATTAATATACTGACCTTAGACAGACGTCCAAGGAGTGATCATTTGACTCTAGAAAAATCGACACTGTTACTATACTGATGTTCGGAAGTTGGTTAAGGAGTAACCATTTGATCCTAGATAGATCGAAAAAATTAATATACTGACCTTAGACAGACGTCCAAGGAGTGATCATTTGACGTTAGACAAATCGACACTGTTACTATACTGATGTTCGGAAGTTGGTTAAGGAGTAACCATTTGATCCTAGACAGATCGACAAAATTAATATACTGACCTTAGACAGACGTCCAAGGAGTGATCATTTGACTCTAGACAAATCGACACTGTTACTATACTAATGTTCGGAAGTTGGTTAAGGAGTAACCATTTGATCCTAGATAGATCGAAAAAATTAATATACTGACCTTAGACAGACGTCCAAGGAGTGATCATTTGATTCTAGGCAAATCGACAGTGTTACTATACTGATGTTCGGAAGTTGGTTAAGGAGTAACCATTTGATCCTAGATAGATCGAAAAAATTAATATACTGACCTTAGACAGACGTCCAAGGAGTGATCATTTGACTCTAGACAAATCGACACTGTTACTATACTGATGTTCGGAAGTTGGTTAAGGAGTAACCATTTGATCCTAGACAGATTGACAAAATTAATATACTGACCTTAGACAGACGTCCAAGGAGTGATCATTTGACTCTAGACAAATCGACACTGTTACTATACTGATGTTCGGAAGTTGGTTAAGGAGTAACCATTTGATCCTAGATAGATCGACAAAATTAATATACTGACCTTAGACAGACGTCCAAGGAGTGATCATTTGACTCTAGACAAATCGACACTGTTACTATACTGATGTTCGGATGTTGGTTAAGGAGTAACCATTTGATCCTAGATAGATCGAAAAAATTAATATACTGACCTTAGACAGACGTCCAAGGAGTGATCATTTGACTCTAGACAAATCGACACTGTTACTATACTGATGTTCGGAAGTTGGTTAAGGAGTAACCATTTGATCCTAGATAGATCGAAAAAATTAATATACTGACCTTAGACAGACGTCCAAGGAGTGATCATTTGACTCTAGACAAATCGACACTGTTACTATACTGATGTTCAGAAGTTGGTTAAGGAGTAACCATTTGATCCTAGACAGATTGACAAAATTAATATACTGACCTTAGACAGACGTCCAAGGAGTGATCATTTGACTCTAGACAAATCGACACTCTTAATATACTGATGTTCGGAATTTGCTTCAAGGTGTAACCATTTGATCCTAGACAGATTGACAAAATTAATATACTGACCTTAGACAGACGTCTAAGGAGTGATCATTTGACTCTAGACAAATCGACACGGTCTCTATACTGATCTTGGTCGATGGCCAAGGTGTAAACATTTGATCCTAGACAGACAGTGATACTACACTGAACTTAAGTGGATGGCGAAAACAGTTGATCCTAGACAGATGGCAACATTTTCTATACTGAACTTAGGTAGTCTGATCAAAAAGTAAACATTGGATCAGTGACAATGGCCGATCCTAGAGAGATCGTTACAGGTACTATACTTATATTAGGCAGATGGCCTAGAAGTTATCATTTTCTCTTCGATAGTCAGTGTTACATTGCTGATCTTTGGCAGATGACCAAGGAGTAAGCATTTGATCCTAGACATATCCCCACAATTCCTATACTGAATATAAGTTAATGACCAAGAAGTAAGCATTTGATCCCCGAGAGATAGGCACAGTTATTATTCTGATCTGAAAGTGTAAGCATTTGATCCTAGAAATATCACCACAATTACTATACAGTTGTTAGGTTAACGGCCAAGAAGTGAAGAACTGATCCTAGAAAGATTGACACAATTCCTATGCTGATCTTAGCAGATAGCCGAGAAGTAATTATTTGATATGAGACAGATTGCTACTGTTAGTATGCTGATCTTTGGTCATGAAGTAAATATTTGATCCTGGACAGATCCCTACAGTTACTATACTTATCTTAGGAAGATTGCTAACGAGTGAGCATTTGATCCAAGATAGATCACCACAGTTATACAGATCTTAGGCAGATAGCCAATGAGTGAGCAATTGATCCTAAACAGACCTCCACAATTACTATACTGATCAAGGCAGATGATCAAGGTGTGAGCATTTTCTCTGAGACAAATAGTCACAGTTACTATACTGATCTTAGGCCCATTGTCAAGCTGTAAGAATTTGATCAGCGATAGATCGCCACATTTATATACTGAACTGAGGTAGAAGTAAAAATCTATAGGCAAATAATCATAACATTCAGAAATTAAAAACGAATACTTTGTAAATCATCACCATGATAAAAACAAATATATGCATTATATACAAAACAGATAATGTAATACACAAAGCAAATAATCTCTATCTATAAAAGGCGTGATGTGTGTGTGTGTAACGAATGCACAGCCGCAATTTTCGACGGATTTGCACCAAAATTTGCATGCACATGCTCCAAGTTAGCGGGAAGGCCAAGACCGACTTTGCATTTCCCAACTCCCATCGATAGTGGAAATAATCGATTTTTTCATGCTTCTACGGCAGTTTTCATGTAGTTTGCGGCCATTTTGTAATGAGTGAGAGTCAATAGCTGGCTGCCACGAATAGGCAGGAAGATTCTATTGGCCAGCGTGAGACCCAACAGCTGACTAACACGAATGTTAAGAAGCATGTTAGTATGCAAAAAAAATCGATAGCTGCATTCGTCACAAGTGGGAAAAATTTAAATCTGCATGGCACTTTACTCCAATTGACTCATTCGCTTGCTTAAACTCAACGTTGATTCTGATTCCGCAGAACTAGGTTGGGTGTGAAAAAGTATTTCTTGTTAACATTCTTTTTTCATTCGGTTTTTCCGGTTACGAGTCCTTTTTTGAAAGCTGATCCTTTTGTGTTCATTTTGTTTACTTCTTTTTTCGTAACAGATTTAATGTTTACTATAGAGCTTAGAAAAAATTCGCAGTGTGAGATAGACAAGAAGTAAGGCATGTAGCAACATCAGCACGACAAAGGGCACTCCTTTAAAGGTAAGGAAGGGCAAAAATATTTTAAGTCAAGTGATAGCGATTGCTGTATGAGTCGTACGATTTTTGAATCAAGCACGGGCAACGCTGGGCCATGCTGCTAGTGTAATAATAATAATAATAATCAACAAATGATTACTGAATAAATACAAAATAAACTGATTAATCCATAATAAATAATGAGTTAAGAAACAACAAGTATAAAATACCACTACAAATAACCACATTCGGATCAATCATTATTTCTCCCTAATCGCCGTTAGAATTCTTTAAAATATAAACGTTACCACCTACCCAATAACCTTATATATATATATATATATATATATATATATATATATATATATATATATGTCTAATAGATCATCTTCAGGACATATTCAGAAAACATAATTAACATAGACCTTTAGGAATACGTTTTCACAACATCGCCCACGTGACGACGACGTGATCATATTTAAACGGAACGCTGATCTTATAAAAGATTTCAGTTATCTGTTTGGATTGGTATTGCTTTTATGTCCATCGTCTTTTTCATGTTGAATTGTATATGGTCTATATATATATATATATATATATATATATATATATATATATATATATATATATAACCTTATTTCATACAATAAGCCAGAAATAGCTGACTTAGTTATCCATAATGTTACATTGACCAGTATATATAAATAGTCGAGACAACGCAAAACATTCATGGCCTAAAGACTAAACTCAAGCATCACGCAGACTGTGGCCATTCCTTGTTGATTTTTGTGTACACTTTTATATTTACATACGCTCTATCCTTGATATGGAGCAGTTTATTTCCATAAATATAGCATGCCTTAAAACTATATTCTTATCATATGCGTGTGTGTGTGAAAGAGAGAGAGAAAACTAGAGAGATAGAGAGACAGTGAAAAAGTGTAAAATCAGTTGAGAATCCTAAGAAATGGGAAATATTTAAGAGAATTTTAGAAAATATAATCTTACCCTCTGATGAGCAGAAAAAGAATTTTATTTCAGAAGAAAAAAGTATGAAATTGCTAGGATTCTACAAAATCCCCTGTGATTAACATACAAGTGGACTATGTGAATATATCCTCTTTTTCTTTAAAAAAAAAAAAAAGTTGATAAATGAAAACATGTGGAATGATTAAAGTATAAACATACCGAGTTGTAATTAGTTAAAATTTATTTTTCCAAAATGATACATCTGAGGCAACTATCAGGCCTTCAGACGTGTTTACTGCGCCAAACGTTTGTCTCACTGACGCATCCATTTTGTTCTTGCGAAATCAAAATCTTTTTCTAATGGCGCCGGATACTCGACGTTTGAGGCACAATTTTTCTGCATTTCCATCTATTTTCTAAAAACCGTTTTTGTTTTTAAACTTTACTTGAAATTATTTTATTTAGTAACAAATTAAATCCACAACTAATTATTTTTATAATAATGGAAAACAGAACTCGAGAAGGAAATATAATAACTGATAAAAGAAAATAAATTATTTCAAAATTGTTCTTAAAAACGATACATGTGTTAATGTGCGTGTGTGCGCGCCCACGCCTTTAATGGTTGCATTTGTAAGTGCATATAACAACCTTAATTTTTTGAGTTTATTTGTAAAACAATGTCATTCAATATGCATGCTTATCTGGCCCAAGCTGAGTGGGTCGGTGTTTTTAGTTGTTTGTCACGTCATATTCGATTTGACAGAGAAACATTGCCTTACGCTTCCAAATAGAAAGAGACACATATACTGACAAATTAGCATCAATAAATTTCAGCTTCAAATTATAAGCTTTTCAAATAATGATCGCAAGTGAACTACCGATGTAGCCACGTTGACACGCCGCTATCATACGGTGTATTGTAAAATTATGATTGGTAATAATTGTATTTTTAACATTTTAATTGCTTTTTGTTAAAAAAATATATTCGATATTGATGTAGTGTACTAAGTGTAGATTCGATTTGGCACAAGGTCATTGGTATGAGAGATCCAGTGAAAATAGAACTCATAAATTAGTAGTAATGTTTAACATGACTAGTTTGTTAATCATTACCTCTCGATGAGAATTCTTGCATTTTATATCAGTGGCCGTAAAAATGATGACGATAATAGTTTTGATTTTTGGGTTTTTTTTTTTCTTCCCACAACTCTCTCACTTCATTACAAAATATTTCCTCGGCTTTTTTGATTGCCATTGAGGACATATTTAAATTGTTGTTTAATTTATAACGGCA
The DNA here is from genome assembly GCA_903632075.3 of Acanthosepion pharaonis. Classification (NCBI taxonomy): domain Eukaryota; kingdom Metazoa; phylum Mollusca; class Cephalopoda; order Sepiida; family Sepiidae; genus Acanthosepion; species Acanthosepion pharaonis. Next base: position 1,126,036 of record CAHIKZ030000491.1, read on the forward strand.
TTTTGCGTTTTATTTTTTTGCAACTTTCCTTCCATCTTTTTTCCCTTCCATCTTTTTTCTTTTTCTTTCCATTTTTTATTCAGTTTCTTTCCATCTATTTTTCTTTTTCCTTCTATCTTTTTTTCATTTTCTTTCCATCTTTTTTCTTTTTCTTCCCATTTTTTCTTTTTCTTTCCATCTTTTTTTTTCTTTTTCCTTTCATCTTTTTTTTCTTTTTCTTTCCATCTTTTTTTCTTTTTCCTTTCGTCTTTTTTTTCTTTTTCTTTCCATCTTTTTTTCTTTTTCCTTTCATCTTTTTTTTCCTTTTTCCTTTCATCTTTTTTTCTTTTTCCTTTCATCTTTTTTCTTTTTCCTTTCATCTTTTTTCTTTTTCCTTTCATCTTTTTTTCCTTTTTTCTTCCTTCTTTTTTTCCTTTTTCCTTTCATCTTTTTTTCCTTTTTCCTTCCTTCTTTCCTGTTGCTTGTATTTTTTCTATCATTTATTTCGATTTAGAATTCTATTATATTTTGTTTTCTTTCCTTCAGCAATAACTTCTCTTTTCATTAATTTCTCTTTTCTCTAAGTGTAGATTCGATTTGGTACATGGTCATTGGTATGAGAGACCCAGTGAAGATAGAACTCATAAATTAGTAGTGATGTTTCTCTTTTTGATCTTTTTCTTTTTCTCTTCATTAATTTATGTCTCTCACATTTCTTTTCTCCTTCCTCTAATCCTATTTGTTCTTCTACTTTTCATCTTTCTCCCTCATTTAAATATTTTTGCTTTTCTGCCAACCAATTCATTCTTCTTCTTTTTCGATTCCTTCTCTCATTTTCCATTTTGATTATTTAAATTCTCTTCATTCTTCGTTTGTCCTTTCCTTTTACGTTTCTTTATTATCAACAATTTTTCAATATTTTTTTGCTTCTTCATTTTTGTCATTCTTTATTTTCTTATCCCTATTCTTTTTTCCTCACTGCACCTATATTTGCATTTTCCCTTCTTCTTCTTCTTCTTCTTCTTCTTCTTCTTCTTCTTCTTCTTCTTCTTCTTCTTCTTCTTCTTCTTCTTCTTCTTCTTCTTCTTCTTCTTCTTCTTCTTCGTCTTCTTCCTCTTCTTCTTCTTCGTCTTCTTCTTCTTCTTCTTCTTCTTCTTCTTCTTCTTCTTCTTCTTCTTATTATTATTATTATTATTATTATTATTATTATTATTATTCCCTCTCATATTGTCACCGCTTCCATCTTCCTCCTAAAGTTATTATTTTAATTTTATTCAAACTTAAAACTCTTTTTTTTATTTTTTCATTCCGTTCTTCCATGTATTCGTTCGTGTTTTCCTTCCTAGCTTCAACTTTTTTTAAAGAAATTTTTATTGCGAAGCAAAATTTTAATTATTTTTTCTTTTTCACCATTTTCTTTTTTTTAACAATATATCGATTTAAGTAAAGATTCATGTTTAAGTATTTTAAATATTTTTCAAAATTTTATCTTTTAATGTTACTTTTTCGCTTCATGTCATATAGTTTACTTCATATATGTGTATAAATATTAAATAGCAAAAAAAAATTAACTTGCGGCAAAAATGAATAAAAGCAAATAAATTTTTCTCGATTAAAAAAAAAGTAAAAGATTTTGAAAATAGCGCGGTATTCAATAATTCTTCTCCTTAAAACAACAAAATATCAGAATTTAAAAATATATATATATAAACGTACACAGCATACTTTTAATATTTAAAAAATCATTTTTAAAATTATTTTAAGAAATACTTCAACATTCTAGAATTTATCTCCTTCAATTTGTAAAAGATAAAAACAAACACACGCACAAATAAATGTTATATTTTTAATTGAAAAAAATTAAAAATGATTTTTAAAAATAAAGAACATTCTACAGCTGGTTTCTTTCAATTTAAAAACAAAACCAAAGACAAAACAAAAAACAAAAACAAAACTAGATATTTTTTAATTTATAAATTAAAAAAATAGTATTTTCGCAAAAATAAAAAAAAGCCTTACTGAACATTCTAGAATTTATCTCCTTCAATTAATTCATCTACAATTTCGTCTGCTGTTCTCTACGTTTTTAATTTCCTTTGTTATCGATTAATCACTCCTGCTAAAACTATGTCACGCGCACTGTTACTCTTACAGCTTCGTTTATCATATTTTATTCAATAGTCAGTGCCAGAATCCGCCATCTTTGTCCGCCTTGTGCTGACAGCGTCCGCCATTTTAATTGTTTAGAAAATTTTTTGACTTTGTTTAAAATTAAGATAGAGAAAAAGAACGGGCGAGTGTTAGAAGAATTTATGAAAGACTATGTGTAAATAAAAGTAAAGCCTAGTTAATGATAAATCGTTAAGCTTAAAAGACATTTTGCATGTGAGAAAGAATAAACGGAGTTAATAGTAGTAATAGTAGTAGTAGTGTGCTAGCGATAATATTATTCTGACGGTAAGGACTATAATAATAATAATGATTATGAAGCCATAACAATAAAATAACAATTTGATTATAACAATATCCAACACAGCAAAGGCAGCTACAATTATAATTAAAAAAATAAACACCATATAATGATACTAGCATCTTAATATATTTCAAATACAACGAGACTTTCTATATTTATCACTCAAGCTACCTGATCTCCTTACTAGAATATTATGTTGTTACTGAGGCACGTGGTATTCAAGCATCAGTCAACGCCACTCGAAGTGAACTTGCCTCATGCTACCATAACAAAGCAATACCTTTTTACTAGATAGTTTGACCACGTTGTTAATACATTGCTTTTTTATTTTTTAATATTTTTATTTTTACTGATTAAAACATCATAATGATTTCTTTGTTATCAACACTTTTCAACAGGTGGTTGTAATCAAGGGAGACAAATTTGAATAAGTGATTGAATTGTTTGGCGTTAAATGAAATCTAAATTTTGGAAATAACATGTGTCAATAGAGTTAATAGTTATATAATAATCCGCATATAGAAAGCGTAATGCATATACCGAATAATGTCCGGCTAGTCGTTTTCAGGCATACCCGTTTGATAGGGCGACTAGTCCATCATTGCTGCAGACGCTTGCTCAAGCACATCTATTTTCTGTTCAACATCCACACATTTATACTGCGCAAACTTTAACTGCAGATTCTGGGAGAGAGCGCATAATTGGGCGTGTTCAACAGTTTGAAAGAGAGCAGTACACTGAAACCTTGGCATCTCGTGGTAGTACAACCACCGACGTGGTTACTATTTTCCTAATTTTCCTCAAGGCCTATGGTATAGTTTTCGGGTACTTTCCATAGGTGCTGAATGCTTGGATTGTGTCTCAAAAGGTCACCTTCCTGATGAATCGAACATGTTGGGATTTAAACCTAGTTCTCAGGACCGTTAAGCGAACGCTCCAACCACTCGGCCACTCAAAGATGGCGCGCTTTGTATGTATGACGTCACAAATTCTCATCATTCCTCTTTTGATGGAAATCCGAATTATGTATGAGGAATTGAAAGCAAAAAAGATAAAATGAAGGCAAACTGTAATAAAGGGAATTGTGTTCAAATAAGACAAAGAGACTAAAAATGAAGAGAAGGAAATGATTTAAATGTTTTGAGATATAAATGATAAATAATAAATACTAATAATAATTACAGGTAGAGGAAAAATATGAAGAACTAAATAATGAAAAAAAAACAGGAAAAAGAAAGAAAGAAAGGAAGAAAGAAAGAAAGAAAAAAGAAAAGAGAAAAGGAAGGGGCGTAAAAGAAAGACGGAAAGAGACAAGAAAAAATGCGATGAACAGAGAAAAGAAAGGAGTAAAAAGAAAAGGAAGGAGTAAAGAGAAAAAGAAAGATGCGATGAAAAGAAAGGAGAAAAAGAAAGAAAGAAAAAGAAAAAGGAAAGAAAGATGCGATGAAAAGAGAAAAGCAAGAAGGAAAAAGAAAAGACAAAAAGGAAAGACAAAAGATGCGATGAAAGGATAAAAGGAAGAAGAAAAAGATAAGATAAAAAAGAAAGATGTCAGCTAGAAAGAAAAAAAAGATTTGTAGAAAGGAAAATGATATATTAAAAAGTATATAAAAACCAGAAAGAATAAAATCCAAATGAAAACCAACAAGTAAAGCGAAAATTAAACAAAGGGGGGCAACATTTTAACAACGGAAGCAAAATTAATTCGATATCCCAAATGAATCACAAGACACAATGAGAACAACAGAAAAATTCCATAACGAAAACCTTAAATTTATCTTTCCATAAAAGTGTATTTCAACTTCGTTCAATATCATATATCATTCAAGCAACCATATCTTCTTTCCAAATGCTCGGACACACTGATGGACGTACAGATCCAAAAGGAAAGTATAAAACCGGAAGAGGATACACTTCACCTTGCACTTACCAAGGACCCTTTCACTTATGTCTCATTTGTAATTAAAACTGCAAGTCATTGTTACAATAAATCAAAATGCATTAACGCTGAATTCAAGCAGGCAGCCTAGATAAATACTTTGAGTAAACAAAATCCGAATAAGTTGTTCGCGTGTAACAAATAAATCACTAAACATTGTCGCATCGTTTGAGGACGTGTTGTACGTAAATCCACATTAGAATTATTTTTTTGTTTAGTTTGCAAATAACAGTGCTTTATGCAACATAGATCATTCTCGGTGTGGGGCTAATTTAAAATGCGTTATTATTACTAAATATACATATCTATGTTTGTATATCTAGATGTTTAACTCGACTGATGATGATTTTTATTAATATGTTCAATATTAAAACTTTTTGTCTGGAAAACTCCCTTCACCGTGTTTAGAAAAATCAAGTTAAGAGTTAAGCAGTTCATTAACTAACCTATCAAAATTTAAGAATTTTTATTAAATCCCTGTCGTGATTTGCCGTTTATATTCTAATACATGCATACACACACACACACACACGTGCGTGTGTGTGTGTATGCATGAATGTATGTATATAATTGTGCATTTGGGTAGCAAACCTTCTTTTATACAGATTTCATTAAATAGGACTGTCAAGGTATACAGAAGTTTGAATTTTTTTATTTCATTTTTCTTGTTCTTATAATGTTCTTCTTTTCTGAGCATGTCAAGAAATTTCTAAGAACACAAGAAAAATTAAATCAAAAATAGTTATTTCTGTTTTTATATTTCTTCTTCCCCTCTTCTTTTCCCAGACCTTTCTCTCTTGCTCTGATTCTCTCTCTCTCTCTCTCTCACACACGCATACATGCACACACACACACACACACACACACACACACACACACACATACACACACACGCACACACACACACATGCACACACACACACACACACACACACACACACACACAGAGTTACGCACAACCCTAACCCTTAACCTTGGGCTTCACACGAGACATTTCACTCAAGTGAGAAATGTCTTTACATTTTTAGATCTTTTCTGTTGTCATTTCGTTTCTCTGTGATTTTTTGTTTTAAATAAATTCACCTCAAGCAAGGCGATAATGCCACTAAGATGCAAGGGGGTGCTACTGGAACTGAAAGAGAATGAGAAGACTTTAGAAAGAACCGGAAACCCAATCTTAAACAGGAAAGAAAGCAAAAAAAGACCGGAAGGAGTGTGAACCAGAAGATAGATTTCACTTGTGATTTCTATCTAATGGCTTCATTCTACTCTTTCCACACTAATGTCTTTATTTTTGGGTCGTTACTCAATCAATCAATCTCTCTCTCCCCCCCTCTCTCTCTCTCTCTCTCTCTCTCTCTCTCTCTCTCTCTCTTGGCTTCTCTAAATCTCTCAATTTCTTTCTCTTTTCCTCATATCTCTCATATCTTCACTCTCGTCTTTTTCCATCTGTCTCTTTCTGTTCAACTCTCTCTCTCTCTCTCTCTCTCTCTCTCCCTTCCTCCCTCCCTTGGCTTCTCTAAATCTCTCAATTTCTTTCTCTTTTTCTCATATCTCTCATATCTTCACTCTCGTCTTTTTCCATCTGTCTCTTTCTGTTCAACTCTCTCTCTCTCTCTCCCTCTCTCTCCCTTCCTCCCTCCCTTGGCTTCTCTAAATCTCTCAATTTCTTTCTCTTTTTCTCATATCTCTCATATCTTCACTCTAGTCTTTTTCCATGTCTCTTTCTGTTCAACTCTCTCTCTCTCTCTCTGTCTGTCTCTCTCTCTCTCTCTGTGTCTCTGTCTCTGTCTCTCCCTCTCCCTCCCTTGGCTTCTCTAAATCTCTCAATTTCTTTCTCTTTTTCTCATATCTCTCATATCTTCACTCACGTCTTTTTCCATCTGTCTCTTTCTGTTCAACTCTCTCTCTCTCTCTCTGTGTCTCTCTCTGTGTCTCTCTCTCTTTCTGTCTCTCTCTCTGTCTCTGTCTCTGTCTCTCTCTCTCCCTCTCTCTCTCTCTCATGAAGCTTGGATTTTCTCTCTGTCAAATTAGAGCATTTATCTACCCGTCTCTATATGTCTCCAATATCTCTTATGAATATAATTATATTTATAAATAAATGTGTCATGTGAATTTTAGGTAATGCTTTATTTTCAAAGGCCATGCCCTTTCGGGACGTGGATAGTTTTAACTCCATACTGATTCTTTTTCTTTAATATGTATGTATTATCATGGCTTCTTGTAAAAGATAATCGAGTGGTTTTCCTTTGCATTCTTTACGGTTTTGTATTTAGTGTCGTCTTTCTTTACGGCTGAGTGCCATCCAATGCTAGAGAGGCTATTCTACCCTACCATTTAATTTAATCTCTAGCTAGGTAGACAAGAAAGGGATTCATATCTTTCCCAAGGGTATTATTACAAAATAAACGCAACATATTAAATCTGAGCTTATATCTCTTTTATATGACCTCAATAGGTACAACCTCCTGAGCGACAAGCAGTTTGCATTTCGATCTGCCTAGTCCACTGCTGATGTCCTAACTGCGATTACTCACAGATTTAGTGAAGCACTTAAATACATCTCAAGGTCGTCCGCATTAGATATTTCAAAGACTTTTGACAAGGTGTGGCATAAGGGGTTACTGCTCAAGCTCTCTATCTATGGAGTCACTGGATGAGTCTTTTCAGTTATAAAGTCTTTTCTAATGGGTAGGCCACAGAAGGTAATTGTTAATGACCAGTCCTCCGAATTCCAGCCCATCAACGCGGACCAAGCTTAGCTTCTCGGCCATACCCTCTTCCTCCTCTAGATAAATGATCTGTCTATCATTTGTGAATATCAATTCTGACGATACAAAGGTATATGGGTGCACCTCCAAAGCCCTCGATGACCAGAGCTTGTCAGCCGACCACTCGTCTGACCTAACTCTAGCATCTCAGTGGGGAAACCTAGTTGGTCACATTCAATGCATAGACAAAACTCGCGGCCTTCCACCATCACCGGTCGGACTCTGAACTTTCATTAATCTTGATGAACGGATTTTCTCTCAGGGTGTTCCCATGACTTAACCGCACATGAGGACTTAAACTCAACCTAGACCTCAAGTGGAACTCGTACATACGATCCATTCTGGGAAAATGGTCTCTTTCCTCTACCGCTTCAGCAAGTACCTCGCCCCTCCTTCTCTCCTCTATCTTTACAAGAGCCAAATCTGAGCGAAAATGGAGTACTGTTGCCATATATGGGCAGGAACTGCTACTGTCTTCACTTTCCAGTCTCATTACAGTTCAAAAACTTCTCCGCGTTCTTATGGGTGTCGAGTTATTTTACACTTTGTAACCCTTTTCCCACAGACGAGTTGTCGCTATTCCATCTCTACTTCCATGGAGAGTGTTCAGATGAACTACATTCTTTAGATTCTCTTCTCCTAGCCTTCACGGATAAGACCCGCCATGTCAAGCACATTCTAGCGAAGAACCCTCATTCCCTGATGAGATGGAAATTCCACTCAAGCAAATTCATTCCACGAAACACTGCCTTGTTGATCCGACTACCAAGAGACTGCTTTTCCGATCACTAAAATCTTAACGTGTTCAAGTCTAGAGTTAACCGTTATCTTCTGTACCTATCCCTATAATAAGTGTCATTCCTGGAGGGCCTGTCTACGAAACTCTGGATTCCGAAGGTAACATCAATCAGCAGTGACAAAACTAGTACTTATATATATATATATATATATATATATATATATATATATATATATATATATATATATATATAATCGATTTAAATTTAAACTTCCCAGCATCCACTCTCTTTCGTGCGCATGTGCAGTTTCATCAACATAAAACATATACAATCACTATAGTCCGATGAAGTGATAAATCACGAAACACGATTTCCACTCTGCGATAGTTTTCCCTAATCCTCCCTCCTCTCTCTCTCTCTTTCTCTATTTATATATATATATATATATATATATATATATATATATATATATATATATATATATATACCTTCAGTGTAATGATTTAAGTGTAAGGTTCTCTCTTTTTCATTCTTTCTTTCTTATTTTCTTTCTTTCGACCAGTCCTTTCTGTTTTTCGACCAGTTCATTCTTTCTTTCTTTACTTATATATTTCTCTTTCTCTACTTCTTTCTTTCTTTCTTTTTATATTCCTTTTCTTTTGTTTCAATTTTTCTTCTTTCTTTCTTATTTTCTTTCTTTCTTTCTTTCTTTTTTTCTTTCTTTCTTATTTTCTTTCTTTCGACCAGTCCTTTCTGTCTTTCAACCAGTTCATTCTTTCTTTCTTTACTTATATATTTCTCTTTCTCTCCTTCTTTCTTTCTTTCTTTCTTTCTTTCTTTTTATATTCCTTTTCTTTTGTTTCAATTTTTCTTCTTTATTTCTTTCTTTCTTTCTTTCTTTCTTTCTTTCTGTCTTTCTTTCTGTCTTTCTTTCTTTCTTTCTTTCGACCAGTTCTTTCTGTCTTTCGTCCAGTTCATTCTTTCTTTCTTTACTTATATATTTCTCTTTCTCTACTTCTTTCTTTCTTTCTTTCTTTTTTTCTTTCATTCCTCTTCCCTCTACGTCTCTTGCCTTTTATTTCATCTGTCTTCACCCTACGTTTTTCTTACTTTCTCTTGTAACTTCCCTCTAGGTTTCTCTCTCATTCTTATGACATCCTTTCCCTCTATGCCCATCTTTCTTTCTTTACACGTTCTTTCTTTTTCTCTTATATATTTATTTATTTACTCTCTCTCTCTCTCTCATGTATTTTCAGTTTTCATTTCTCTTTTGATCTCTCACATTTTTAAACTGACTTTTTTTTTCACTCCTCTGCTATGTGTCCATTTTAGGCATCTCATCTATTTCACACAAGGCTTCAGTCTTACTCGCTTATGTCTCTTCCCCCAGGCCTCTCCGCCTCTCCACCTGTCTCTCTGTCTGTCATTTAAGACTCATTCTTTCATGTCTTCACTCTTTGTTTTCTCTTATGGTTTTACGACAGACTTCTCTCTCTCTTTATCTCTTTCTTTTCTCTCCTTTCCCTCTCTCTCTCTCTCTGTCTCTCGTTTTTTATATATATATATATATATATATATATATATATATATATATATATATATATATATATATATATAAAGAAAGAAAGAACAGTAAGGTATATAATCCGGTGTTCTTATAGATATTTTTTTTATTTTTACAAAATAGTGCTCAATGTAAATTTACGGAGCATTAATATTATGAATTAACTTTTAACAAAAATTCGCTTGAGGATGAAATGGAACTAATGTCTTTAATTTATTACAAAAATTAAATTCGAGCTTTTAACTTCCATTTTTGAAACATGGTTAGAACTGTGTAGAGAAAAAACATATTTTAAATCAGTTAATATATATATATATATATATATATATATATATATATATAATATTATAAATTAATTGATTTAAAATATGTTTTTTCCGCTACACAGTTCTAACTATGTTTCAAAAATGGAAGCTAAATGCTCCGAATTTAATTTTGTAATTAAATTAAAGGCATTCGTTCCATTACATCCTCAAGTGAATTTTGGAGTAACTTTTAAAATCACTGGGTTTTAAATACACAATTAAAACAAAATTCATGTTTCCAAGGTTACAGATAAATCTATTTTTCTAGACAGGGGTGTCTAGGTGTTCAATATGTCTATATTTTAATGTATCAGTTATTGTTACTTTTGGTAGTGGGTAGGGATGTATTTTTCAATGAAATCTAACTTCCGTTAAAAGCGTGTCGTCTGGATTTTTTTTTTATTTAAAATTTATATTGTTAACGGCTAAAATTCTTACGTCATTTTTTTTTTCCTACGTATATTTAACGATTTGGGGGGGGGATTTAGGTAAGAATACTTTTTATTTAACACCGATTTGAAATATTTTTACTTTTAATTTTATTATATATATTGGGGTTTCGTTATCTATTAGGGAATACATGAAATAAATATACTAAAAATAAAATTACCATGCTAGCCGAATAAAACTGCTGTTTCGTCCCGAAAGCAAAATTCATGTTATTTTCGGTAGAATTAAACACTGTGACTTTCTTGGTTATAATAGTTTTTCTTATGAGGTCAAGTTATCTTGATGTATATGGAAAATGTTCCCAGCTTAGAATTCTGTGAGGACTAATTCGCTTTCAGTGAAATATCATTGATATGACCAAGAAAAGAAAAAAACACTGTGAACCGTTGATGTAACACTGTTTTGTTGTTTCACCAGAGATATAAGAACAAACTTAAAAATTAATGTTTTTTTTTTTTCTCTCGACACAGTAAATAAACAGGAGAGCATTCTTTTCGGTCGATCGCCTTTGTTTTTCACTCTTGCATGAATAACCATGTAAAAACTACTTACATAAATATATAATATTCTTTGATGTCGACCGACAGACTCCTGTCAATATTTACGGAAAACCCACTGAATATAAAGCGAATACAGTGTAACCCGGATATAAGAGACCCGGATACAAGAGAAACCCGGATATAAGAGAGATTTTCTCTGCTCCCAAAGTGTTCCCATACTTACCTAAACAAAATACAGTGTAACCCGGATATAAGAGAGTTGTCGAGACCAGAGAAGAAGTCTCTTATATCCGGGTTTCTCTTATATCCAGGTTTGGTCTATACATTAACACAGGCTCTAATTTGGGACCAGAGAAAATCTTCTATACGGATTTCTCTTATATCCGGGTCTCTTATATCCGGGTTACACTGTAGACCAAACCCGGATATAAGCGAAACCCGGATATAAGAGACTTCTTCTCCGGTCCCGACAACTCTCTTATATCCGGGTTTCACTATATTTTCATATATACATGTACTTATATGTACTTTCTAGATACGTAATTTTTAAATTGTTTCCCAATCTGATGTATTTTTGCTCTTGTTCGTAAGAATCACTTTTATCACCAACAGCTTATCTGCTACTCTAATACATAGAAGTGATTTTTATCTAACATTCAGTGTCAATAAGCTTCCCACTAATCAGATGTCACGGCAAGAAGACAATCACCAATGTTCTATTCAAACATTTCAAATAAAACTACATCCGGCGGCAAAGGCGTCTGATCGGGAGGTTTTGAAGAGTGTGTAACCACATGTTAATTGCTATTTTTCTCAGGTTCACCCGGGGGTGATATCACTTGTTAGGCCCACAGCTATGGGCAAAATAGTAAAACCCCAAACTGGGATCAAAACATTAAAATATATTTTATAGTAATTTTATATTTAGTATATTTTTTGAAAAAAAATGACCAAGGCTCCTAAGAAAATGAAATTTCTGCATTAAATGATGTATAAGTAGTTGATATGCCGTTAAGCAAACACTCAAACAAAACATTCCAAGTACGTACACATACGCACGCACAGACACACACACACACGCATACACACAGACACACACACACTGACACACACACAGACACACACACATACACAGACACACAGACACACACACATACATACACACACAGACACACACAGACACACACACAAACACAGACGCACACGCAGACACACACATACATACACACACAGACACACACACACACACACGAAAAGACTTATCCAACGCTTTATAATTAAATAATAACGTGTTTAAAGAAGTGTCCAAAAGCCTGAATTGATGCAATGCTAATTTTCGAAAGCGGTAAAACACATTAATCGTTTAAAACCAGAAGAGAATTCGTTTATCTTTGCCGAGCAAGTATCTTGCAAGTACTTGCTTTTATTGGTGCTTGGAGATCTTAACACCAATGCAAAGATATTTAATATTTCATTCGTTTTTAAATGAGAGTAAAGAAGAGAAACATCACAAAGACACACACGCACGCAATTTTCAAAAAAGATTTTAAAGAATTTTAAAGAATGTGAAGAGTTCGATCACAAGTAAAATGTTTACAGAATGGAAACTTAGAAACTATAAAGTTCCTTAAATAGGTTCTTTGTGTGTATCGCAAACAATTTCTTTAAGATGAAAAGTTTTCAAAACATTGACGAAAAGTTCACGGTTTTTCATAACAGACATATAAATGATTTTTTGTTACCGTAATGCAAAGTAACGATTTAAAACTAAAGAAAATAGATTTTGGCGAATCAATCTTTTTAATGTGACTTTGTAATTAAAATTAGAAAATTACATTAAAAGAAAAGCTAAAATTGATACTACAATTATTAATTTTTTGTCAGTCACATTGCAAATTCCGCCATCTTATGAGCTGTTATTCCCAGGTCCACCTTGACCCGGGTTGGCAGCACCTGTTAGGGTTCAAGCTATGGGTTAACCTTCAGAGAAAAACAAAACACTATAAAAGTATACAAATACATTTTTATAGTAAAAATACCAGTAATACATTTTTATATATGAGGACTGATATTATGTAACAATTATTACATATTTCTTTGTTTCTAACTAAATTTTCCTGTTTCTTAATACTTTGCTTAGATTTTGCAAGGCATATTTCGTGTGAACTTCAAAAATATTGTCACTCATTTGATCCTGCACGAGATGTTTTATTTTTTCAAATCTACCCAAACTCATCCCATTACTTCGCTAAATATGTGGACCGTAGAATTATAGATTGCTTCTATGGGTAATTTTTTGTGATGAGATTTTTGGCAAAAAGATTTGAGCTGGTCAGTTTTTATCGGACCGTAAGTGATTGTAATAAAAGTATATGTGAACATTTAAATTATGTGTCGTAAAACCGTTTGATAAACTCTCATTAGTGACAACGGTTCATGCAAAAATGAGAGAAAAACGTAAAATAGGAAATGAATTCTTGCACGGAATTTTCTTTCACATATAATTTTAGAAATATAACGATGCTATTTTTTTTTCCATCAGCACTTTACATTTGTAAAAGGATATGCCAATATCTAAGACCATAAAGAATATGATTTTGCTTTTAATTAGTGGAATATATAAATTATGTCATGTTATGGGAGTCAAGCACAAAGATGTCTCGAGGAATTTCTTTGAATTCATTTTTATTTATGATTTTTGTTTTTGCTTTTTTCAGAATATCGTCTCTGAAATTTCATCTCACTTGGCAGGGAGTGCAGCTGAATGAATGAATGAATGAGTGAATAATAATAATAATAATAATAATAATAATAATAATAATAATAATAATAATGGGAACATCAACAATCCCTGTTGTAGTTGGAGCTCTAGGACTGGTTGGAAAAGATTCCAGTAGACTAATTGAGGGGATTCCTGGAAGCCCATGCCTCAAAGAAATACAAAAAATTGTTCTCACAAGCACAGCCCACACTTTACGAAGGGCTTTATCTGTGTTAATTTCTTTTTTTTTTTTTTTTTTTTTGTTGTCAGTGGAAAGTGTCATGATGCCATTTCTAACCTTAGGTCTCTTGGCGGGACTCGGAAAGGAATGTGTAAACGCCAGAAATCAAAGAAGATAATAATAATAATAATAATAATAATAATAATAATAATAATAATGAGAACATCAACAATCCCTGTTGTAGTTGGAGCCCTAGGAATGGTTGGATAAGATTCCAGTAGACTACTTGAAGGGATTCCTGGAAGCCCATACCTCAAAGAAATACAAAAAAAAATGTTCTCACAAGCACAGCCTACACTTTAAGTGCTTTATCTATGTAAAATATGTTTGTTTTTTGTTTTTTGGGGTTTTTTGGGGGGTTTTTTTTTGTCAGTGGAAAGTGTCATGATGCCATTTCTAACCTTAGGTCACTGGGCGGGACCCGGAAAAAAATGTGTAAACGCCAAAATCAAAGGAAATAATAATAATAATAATAATAATAATAATAATAATAATAATAATAATAATAAGGGCAGCAGGGAATTACTTAGACAGAGAAAAAAAAAGTAAATTGTACTCTGGAAACATGCAATCAACAAAATACATGATCACGCTTTCAGATCCATTACACTTTCTTTTCTTTTTTTTAAATATTTAATTTTCACAAAATAATAACGACATATTTAGCCAGGAAAAAAAGATTATTGAATATTACAAAAAAAATCATCAGTAAAAATTTTTTTATGGTTTCACTAAATCGATAAACGAAAAAAAAAACACTTTTTTAATGGCAGTAATGTTTTAAACCTTTTTTTTCTCCCCACTCCCACCAGGGATATGTTACAAGCCAATGATTTCTCGTCAGAACTCTCTTCCTGAAGGCATACGCAGGTGCAAAAAATGATTTTTAATGTGTGGCAGTATTGTTCTCGATAAATTATTAAAGAATCTATAAGAAATATCGAACGATCTATGCAGCTAATCGAGAATGTCAGTAACGATCAAGAGAAAAAAAAAATCATCCTCACTGACAGAAAGAAATGTGTTCATTTCATTATTGATTTTTACTTGATGAACACTACAAACATTAGTGATGCGCTCAAATTAAGATATTTCCAAATTTCGTTCGAAACAATTCATTTCTAATTGAAATAAGAATTTGAAAATGCATTTTCATATGAACGAATCGCTGCCGAAAAGTTCAGAAAATTTGATAGAAAAGCAATTACTTTTCTGAACACTTTGTTTTCATTGGAATTTTAGAAGTCGTCCTCTTAGGTAGCTGCGTACTCCTTAGCCGTGACACATGAAATCACTTTGGATTGAGTCAAAACTTGTAGATCTCTATAAAGTAGCAGGATGTAGCCAACGGAATCTTACTTTCCATATTGTCTGAACATGGTTTTTGAAAATGACGTAGAAATTCTAAAGTACTTGAACAAAACAACAGAACAAACATATACTTTGTACAATTTATTCACAAATTTCGATCCTGATAAGTAACATCTTTGAAAATTGGAACAGTAAAATAAAGCATTAAATAATCAGGCCTAATCAGTTAAATTTAATACGAATTTCTTTAATACGAATTTACTTGATTCCTAAATATTCGTTATCAGTGGCAATGATGTCTACATCAAGCTAATGCCTTACGAGTATGTTTGAGGTATTTCTGAGATATATATGTGGGAGATATTACTGCCGCACCATAGATAGATAGAGAGAAAGGGGGGAGAGAGTGAGAGCGAGAAGGAAAGAGAGAGAGTTTAATTCAAATATAAAATCAGTCCATTCGTCAGGAGATGCTGATTTCTCCTGATGGGTGGGCGAAAGCATTGAACAAAGGTTTGTCTACTAAACCCCGGATGAGAGGTGCTGAAGCTGAATTTGCCATCAATCAGCGAAGCGATAAAGTTTATATTTGTATTAACGCTCTATCTCTGATATAGGGCATTTTATTTTAAAGGTTACTTGCACTAAATGTCCTTTATTTCAAATATCCACTGACTGACAATATATATATATATATATATATATATATATATATATATATATATATATATATATGAAGAAATATAGTCTTAGGTGTGCTATATTTATGGTATATAGTGCTCAATATCAGAGATACAGCGTGTGTTAATATAAAAGTGAACATTGAAGTCAACACTTAGAGGCGACAGTCTGTTTCATGCTAGACGCAATCGTCACGCCTGACTTCAATGTTCACTTATATATATATATATATATATATATATATATATATATATATATATATATATATATGTGTGTGTGTAAAAGGAAGAACAGTAAGATATATAATCCGGTGTTCGTATTGATATTTTTTATTTTTATTTTTACAAAACAGTGCTAAATGTAAATTTACAGAGCATAAATATCATAAATTAACTGATTTAAAAATATGGTTTTTTGCTACACAGTAATAATTAAATTAAATCCATTAGTTCCGTTTCATCTTCAAGCCCATATTGGAATAACTTATTTTTAAATTTACTGAGTTTTAAGCGCACATATGAATTCATAATTTACTGTTTCCAAGGATACAAATCATTCAGACGGGGGCGGTAGCATGTTCATTTTTATTAACTATTGTTGTATCAATTATGAGTTACGCTCATGTTCTGTCCATCTGATGTCGCCGCTTGGTGTTAACCTCAGTATATAAATAAGCTGATCAGTTGTGCATTTATGAATAGTAATGTATGGTTACATACACCCTATCTTTGATATATATATATATGATAAAAATATAGTTTTATGTTATGTTATAATTATGCTAAATATATTGGTAAAATATCTAGGATAGAGCGTATGATGCAAATAAAAGGGGACAATGAGGTAAAAACCGATCGACGGACAACAATCTGTTTCATGCTTGAACGCAATATCCACTGACTGACAATGTATATATAAAGAAAAATAAGGACAAACATAGATAGATAGATAGAAATGAAAAGGCTGAAACAGATAGATAGATATGAAAAAGGCTGAGATAGATAGATAGATAGATAGATAGATAGATAGATAGATAGATATGAAAAAGGCTGAGATAGATAGATAGATAGATAGATAGATAGATAGATAGATAGATAGATATGAAAAAGGCTGAGATAGATAGATAGATAGATAGATAGATAGATAGATAGATAGATAGATAGAAATGAAAAGGCTGAAACAGATAGATATGAAAAGGGCTGAGATAGATAGATAGATAGATAGATAGATAGATAGATAGATAGATAGATAGATAGATAGATAGATAGATAGATAGATAGATGATATGAAAAGGCTAAAAGATAGATAGATAGATAGATAGATAGATGATAGATAGATAGATAGATTTGAAAAGGCTGAGATAGATAGATAGATAGATAGATAGATAGATGATAGATAGATAGATAGATAGATAGAAATGAAAGGCTGAAACAGAGATAGATAGATGATAGATAGATAGATAGATAGATAGATATGAAAAAAGGCTGAGATAGATAGATAGAGAGAAAATGGATGAAATAGATGGATATGAAAAGGCTGAGATAGATAGATAGATAGATATGAGATGGATAGACAGAGATAGATTGAAAAAAGGCTGAATAGATAGATAGATGAATAGATAGATGATAGATAGATAGATGAATGAATGATGAGATAGATTTGAAAAGGCTGACATAGATGATAGATATGAATAGATAGATAGATAGATAGATAGATAGATGGATAGAAAATGGCTGAGATAGAGATAGATAGATATAGATAGATGGATGGATAGATAGATGGAAATGATAGATGAAACAGATAGATATGAAAGGGGCTGGGATAGATAGATGATAGATAGATAGATAGATAGAGATAGATAGATAGATAGATGGATAGATGAAATGATATGCTGAGATAGCTGAGATGAATAGATAGATAGATAGATAGATAGATAGATAGATAGATATGAAAAGGCTGGATAGATAGATAGATAGAAAAGATGGATGGATGAATGGATGAAAAGATAGATAGATATAGAAAGATAGATAGATAGATAGATAGATAGGATAGATTTGAAAAGGCTAGATAGATAGACAGATAGATATGAAAATGATAGATAGATGAATGATAGATAGATGGATGAGATAGAGATAGATAGATAATGATAATGAACGGATAGATAGATTGAAATGGATGGATGGATGGATAAATGGATCGATGAAATAGATGGATGAATGAATTTCATCATGAGATGGATGGCATAGATAGAATAGATGGAAAGATAGATAATGGAAGATAGATAGATAGATGAAAAAAGGCTGAGATAGATGATAGATAGATAGATAGATAGATAGATGGAAATGAATGGATGAAAAGATATGGAAATGTGCTGATGGATAGATGAAACAGATAGATAATGAATGAATTTTGGATTTGAAAAAAAGGCTGAGATAGATAGATAGATAGGATGAATAGATGGATCGAAGGCTGAGATAGATGATAGATAGATGAATGAATGAAAAATTTGAAAAGGCGATGAATGAACAGATAGAGAAGGTAACGGAACCATGGATCCGATAGATTTTTCCGAAGAGATGGATATATCAAGACACAGGTCCGAAAAAGAAATCTGTGGAATGGGTGGACTTAAATGAACCAATTTCAATCTCTTGGATGAGATGGATGGATGTCTATTTTAAGGGCTGTTGGATGGATGGATATGAAATATTTATCGAAATCAAAGCGTGGATGGATGTGAAAAATATAGAAAATGGATGGATGGACATTTGGGAGACACGATATGAAGATGGAAGGGGCTGGGATGAGATAGATGAAGAAATTAAATTGGAAACAGATAGTAGAGGGATTTTTTGGATGGATGGATAGAAATCATCGATTGGCATTTTGAATGTTGTTTGAAAAAGGGCTGAGATAGATGATAGATTAATGGAACCGTTCTAGATGACATTAGACAGATAGAAAAGATTAGATAGATAGAAATACGAAATGTCATATATACGGAATGTCATATATAGATTTTTTTAAAGCTGAGATAGATAGATTTGAGATAGATAGAATAGAGGATGGGAAGCCACTGAGCATGCAAGGAGTAGATAGAGAGGATTAGAGCAAGATCAGATAGGAATGATAGAGGAAAGGATGAGGAGAAGGATAGATGGATAGATCAATTGAAAAAGGCTGAAACAATAGATAGGAGGTGTCGATTGAGATAGATACATTTGAATAGATGAAATTAAAGATAGATAGATAGATGAAATGGAAAGATAGGATTAAGGGAAACAATAGATAGAAGAGAGTAGATAGATAGATAGATAGATAGATGAAGATAGATAGATGAAGAAAATTGAAACAGATAGATAGAGGCGAAAAATGAGATGAATGAATAGATAACAGTTAGATAGAACAGTGAAAGGGTGTAGGATAGATAGATAGATGGATAGATAGATAGAATAAAATGAAGTAGATGGGAACCAGCGAATGCAGATCATCGGAGCAATAGATAGATAGAAGATGAAAGATAGATATGAAAAGATAGACAGAGAATATAGATAGATAGATGGCATGCTAGATGAGAAATGGACTGCAGACGACATGCCAGATTAGGGCCAATTATATTGCGATAGATATCCGTAGATGAAAGAAATCAGATGGATCTTATCAAGAACCCTAGATGGGGCAAACAGAAGAAAAGCTCCAGACCATATATGGTAGCAATAATAGATGAATAGAAAATATTTCAGTAAATACACTATAATTTCTCATTATGCTTCCATAGGCCCATCGTTCGAAGAAAAATCTCTGAAGTCATTGAATATCGTATAAGATTCTCACTGGATTCTTCATGAACTTGTTCCTGAGCGAAAGTTAACTTCAACAAATATTATATCTGTACTATTCATCGATGTTCGTGATGATTAGGAAATATGGCGCTGTCATTTCTCATTTGGCTATCAATGTTTGTGTCAATCAATATGCAAGTGTATGTGTATGGGTCTCTTTGTAAATGTGTATTTACTAAGTTGTCTTTCTCAAGGTAACTCCGTGGCGATTTTCTCATAATAAACCAACGCGCATTGTGAGTCGGTGAAGCGCGCCAATACCACGTGACCTGACTTGACCTTGACTGACCGCAATGATCCCGAATGATGTCCGGACGCTCCGTCTCCGAAATCCCTTGACTATCTTGACCACTACTACTACTATTGTCACCAGATACTTTCTGCTCTTTTGTCATCTTTCTTTTCTATGTTTCTCTTCATTGATTTTATTATTCTTTTCTTTTTTTCTTTTTTATATTTCTATTTCGATGTTCGTGATGATTTTCTTTCATTTTCATTTTTTCAATGTTTTTCTTGGGATGTGTATGGGTCTCTTTTTTTTTTTTTTTTTTTTTTTTTTCTTTCTTTTTTTTCGTTTTTCTTTTCCCGAATGATTTTTCTTCCCTTGACTATTTTTTATCTTTTTTTTTTTTTTTCTTTTTTTTTTTCTTTCTTTTTTTTTTTTTTCTTTCTTTTTTCTTTTTTCTTTTGGATGTTTTATTATTTTATTATCTTTTTTTTTTTTTTTTTTTCTTTCTTTATTTTTCTTTCTTTCTTTCTTTTCTATGTTTTTCTTGGGATTTTATTATCTTTTTCTTTTTTCTTTTTTTCTTTCTTTATTTTTCTTTCTTTCTTTTCTATGTTTCTCTTGGGATTTTATTATCTTTTTCTTTTTTCTTCTTTCTTTCTTTCTTTCTTTTTTTTTCTTTCTTTCTTTCTTTTCTATGTTTTTCCTTGGGATTTTATTATCTTTTTCTTTCTTGGGATTTTTCTTTTTCTTTTTTTTTTCTTTCTTTCTTTCTTCTATTTTTGAATTCATTGTCTTATTAGCTTCATTCTTCCCTTACTTATTTTTTTGTCTTTTCTTCTTTTTTCCCATTTTTTTTCCCATTTTTCTGTTGTTTTTTTTCTTCCTGTTTTTAAGTTTTGCTGATTCCTTGCTGATTATGCTATTTTTTTCTTTTTTCTCCTTCTTTATTTTACTTTTTAACGTCTGTTATTCTTTTCTTTTTCTTTCTTATTCAATTTTTTTTCTGTTCATTCTTTTTCTTTCTTTTTTTACTCTTATCTCATGCCCTTCTTTTGCTTTCTATCGTTATTCCTATCTTTACGTTTCTCCTTTTCTTTCACTCTTTCTTTTTTTTCTTTCCAAACATCCTTCTTTTCACATTTATTTTTCTTAATCTTCCTTTTTCATTCTTTCTCTTTTTGAAGTGTCATCTCTCTATCTTATCTCTCTCCTATTTTTCTTATAATTTACTATTTCTTTTTCTTTTTTTTTTTTTTTTGTTTGTTTAAATTTAATTCTTCGCTTTTCCCTCTTTTTCTCCCCTTCGTACATTTTATCCTTCTTTGCTTCCTACTCACTATTTTCTCTTGTACCTCTCTTTTATCATTTCTGGCTTATTTTCTTCTTTCTTTCTTTTCTTTATTCTCTAGCCCACCCCCAACCCCACCGTCTTCTTTTACCACAACCCCTTAACGGTCACATAACTGACCACACCCGCCATCCCCATCAACAATATCTAAACAAATGAATGAAAAAGATGAGAAAATAGATGAAGACGAACGAGCAAATAGACTTATATATACATAGAAAGACGGAGAGATAGTCAGGCCACTGGTTTTGAAGAAGCGCATACGGACAGTTGAGTTGGAGTGGAGTGGAAGTGAATGAGTGGTCAACGAGATCAGGGAAACCGTTGTCCA
>CAHIKZ030000491.1:1152500-1167500 GCA_903632075.3 Acanthosepion pharaonis
ATACATAATTATATATGCTTCAAATATTTTAATATTTAACTTTTATTTTTGACAGACTTTATCATCCCCATTTCTATCTATCTATCTATCTATCTATCTATCTATCTATCTATCTATCTATCTATCTATCAGTATTTTACGTCTAACAATCCGTTTCTCCAGATATATTAACCATAGCCTGTTCTTCGACACTCGTTCATACCGTAAAAGTAATAATTCCATTATGGTTCTTATTTACCTACCAATCAATGATTAATCGATTTATCTAAATAACTAATGTTCTCACTTCTTCTTCTTCTTCTTCTTCTTCTTCTTCTTCTTCTTCTTCTTGTATCAGATCAAGTCACGTGGTCAAAAATGAAACGCTTACGTACATGTCTGTATCTAAAACGTTATGTTTAAAAGTTTTAAAACCTGTTACTAACGGAATTCTGTTGACCAGTATTGAGGAGTTATCTTATTAACCTTCAATGTTTAGAGATTAATCATTTTGCACAGTCTTTATTAATGAAACCATTATTGCGCCAATGTCAGATGTTTCTAGCAGATAACAATATACGAGGTTTGGCTGAAAAGTTCTACATCTGACCAAGATTTAAATGTAATTAAAGTCTCCAGTTTGTAAATAATAAGACATGCAAATGTTCCAGACTACAACAGCTGGTATATTACGTTTGTATATATCTACATAGAGTCTCGCCTAGTATTAGGGAATGAAAGTTTAAATGTCAAAACTTTCCAATTCTACAAAATTGATCGCCATAAAAATTGTAGAAAATATTCTTAAAATCTTCTTCTGCACTCTTGAAAATTTGTATAAAAAAGAACCAAATATGAAGAAAGTTATAGAAGAAAAAACTTTCATTACAAAGATGTTTAACGTCCAAAATTTGTGCTCGTAAAAATACATTGACGTGACAAAACTCATGAGGGATACGCCTTGGCTCGTGTATGACTCACTCTAACCGGATAATGACCTGGTATCAATTCTATAAGTTGTCGGAAAACATCTGAAGTGATGTTGAGCCAAGCCGTTTCGGTAATGTGTTCACAGTTTCATGATATTTGTAGTAGCATGGTGTTGCGTGCGAATTTATCTCCCATACGTCCCATAAATGGTTCATTGAACTCGTGTCGGGTGAACGTGATGGTAACACTATTCATTAAACATTTCCAGTATTCTCCTCAAAGTGGTAACTTGGGCAACCGATGTCACGGTAGATTGAATAATCCTTTGTTTTGGAGGTACATGAAAGAGTTTAAATAGTCCTGAACCAGTGTATCATTGTAGTCACCGATCAAGTAGATAAATCTTGAATTCACACTAGATGTGTTTTCAGTGTCACTTGTCTTTTATCAAAAACAGTTCTAGTCAGACGTCTATCGACAGAATTATTAAGGACACGATGTCGGTCACTGCGCTGTCTACAGTAGGAAATAATGCTGTCCAGCAGTTATTCTCAGAAAATTATGCCCCATTAATTAAGGTTAACTTACCATGAGCAGTAGAGTCGATGGTCAAAAACTCCCTCACCCGCTATCAAAGCATAATTGATGATAATCTAGACATTTCTATGATATGAACGTATCCTGGCACCAATTAGGATTAGCATTACATCCTTTAAGGACGTAGGCGATCATGGCTCTCCATTTTCCCCTATCTTTTGTTGCTCCCAATATGTTATGTCCTTTTGCTACTTCCCCCAAACCTTGTTCCGTTGTTTCCTTTCTCTCTATCCGCCTTGTGAGTATCAGATTCTACAAGCTCTCCTTTCTCATTACGTGTCCAAGAAATTTCAGCTGCCTCTTCCTGATGTTAATTATAAGCTTCCTTCTTGTTTGCCTCTTCTCCAAAACCTCATCGTTGCTCACATGTTTGGTCCATGCTATGCTTAGCATCTTTCTGTAGAACCATACCTCCGTTGCCTCGAGACTCTTCTTCATCTTTGAGGAGACCGTAAGTCATTAACTGACGTAAAAATATTACGTATCAGTTCAGTAATCTTTTCTTTGTTACCAAGGAAATCCTCCTGTCTTATAATATTCTGCTTAGCTTAGCGTCTTTGGCCATTCCAATACGTCTTCAGATCTCAGTGTCGCACTTACCGTCCTCTGTTGGAACACTTCCCAGATATTTAAATTTCCGCGCCTGCTTGATTTTAGTGCTCCCGACCTGTAAATCAAATTTCAGGCTCATCTTTTTAATGATGACCATGCATTCTGTCTTCTTATAATTTATGCGTAGTCCCTTCTTCTCGCTCTCCTTCGCTACCTTCTGTAGAACGTTTTGTAATTTCTTTTCCGTGTCTGCTATCAGCACTGTGTCATCTGCGTATCTTATGTTAAGATTATGGCCGCCAATGGTAAGATTTCCAGTTCTCTCAGAATTGCCTCGCTGGATCGGTTGACTAAGTCCGGTGAGAAGACACGCCCTTGCCTTACGCCCATTTCTATTTTTGTATATCTGCTGAACACATTCTCTATCCGCATGCAGACCGTTTGCTGCCAGTATAGGTTCTTTATTATTATTATATCTTTCCCAAATACACCAAGGTTGCTGAGCAGTTCCAATAGATATTTGTGGCATACTTCGTCGAATGCCTTTGCATAGTCTATAAAACGTAGTTTCACGTCCTTCTGCATTTGTATTGCTCTTTCTGATAACATTCTGTGCATGAATATAGCTTTTCTTGTTCCGGAATCTTTGTCGAACCCGCACTGTTCTTGTCCTATCTGTTTTCCTGACCTGATTCTTCTGCGCGCTCTCTTCATCAGAATATGGATAATGAGTTTTGTTATGTGACTGATTAGACTGATTGTTCGTTAGAGTTCATATTCGTTTGCACCTGGTTTCTTAGGCAGTACTATGAAAAGAGATCTGCTGAGATCTTCCAGTATATCCCCACTATTATAGATTTCATTTATTATTTCTGTAATCTATGCCAAAATCATCTAAGGCTGTCAGCATTTCTGTTACAGTTCCGTCTGGCCCTGCCGCCTTGTTTCTGTTCAATTTCTGTTCAAGTGCACCTTCTACTTCGGTTTTCAGAATGTCAGGCCCGTCGGTAGTTCTGTATATTGTTGGTTGTTTACTTTTCGTTCCAGCGCTGAAGAATTTGTCCTTTCTCTAATATGCGCATTCCATCCTTGGGTTTTATGCAGCCTGTTGACAAGCATATCTTCTGTCCTGTTAGTTCCCTTATTTGTTTATAGATATCTCATTTATCTGTGGTACTCAATCTCTCTATTTCTGCACATTTTTCATTTAGCCACTCTGTTTTACCTTGCCTGCATTTGGTCCTTATTTCGTTGTGTAGTTATCTGTATTCCGTTCCGTATCTTGACAGAATTTTCTGTCTCCTTTGCATCATGTCGTCTGTGATCCATTCGTTTTTTCTTCGTCGGCCATTCTCCTCTGGGATGATATCGTTTGCTAATGTCCCTAAACCTTCTCTTAACACGTCCCATTTCGAGTTTTTTTTTTTTATTTCCATTGTGTTCCTCGTATCTTCTTTTCACACTGTCCATATATTTTTCATTCAGGTTTGGGTCGCTCAGGAATTTGCTGTATTGCAATTTGGGTGCTGCGTTAGGCTTCTTCAGTTTCCGTAGTTTCCCTCTTAGTTTACATAAAACAGGGCGATGGTCGCTTCCGCAGACGGCTCTTGGGTAGGTTTTGCAGTGAATCATTGCATTTCTCAAATTTTTGTTGATAGTTATGCAGTCAATTTGGTTTTTAGTTTCTCTTCCTGGACGCCTCCATGTCCATAATCGTCTCGGATGTTCTTGGAACCATGTATTGGCTATTACCTGGCTATTGATCGTGCATCCTGAAGTCGAGACGTATTTAGAGTCTGCTATACTTAGATGACCATAGATTCGAAGTTAGCAAGATTAACATGAAATTCCAATTGTAAGAAATAGGTAGAAATTTTTTCGCGTCTACATTATGAAATAAGGTCTGAATTTTTGTTTAGGGGTTATTTTGTTTTTAAATGATGTAAGTAGCTTCTTTGTTTCCAACTACCTTCTGTTATTTCTATAAATTTGTTTGGGTTGGCTTTCTTTGGATTAAATTATATACGCATACGCGCATGCGCACCAAGCTACTTCCTTTGGATTGTATTATGTTATACAGTGTGCGATGGGTAAATTGTCGCCAGTTTATATTTTTAATTTCGGGCAGGCGCTTTTTTGGTTTTTGATTTTCTCGACTGCACAGTATAGTGGGGTCAATTGGGTACAGTCTGTGAGGGAAAAAAGCACCAGGACGCAATTCACACCGCCAGAAATTTGGAAACGGTTTGCTGCAATGCTTGGCATTCGCACCAGAAGCTCCAACACGAACATTTCAGAGTGTTTGAGTGTCAATCTGAGGACTGTGCAGAGGATTCGGATGAGTTGGATGATTACGAAGGTGTTTGGAGTGATCAGTAGTGATGGCGACGTTATGCCTCCATGCATCTTCCTATAAGGAGTCACACTCAACACGTAGGCCTACATCAAGTGCCTTGAGGAGTTAGTGCTGCCCTGGGTCAAGAGAGTGGCCGCTGGAAGAGCGTATGTCTGACAACAGGAATCTGCACCATTCCACACAAGCAAGAGAACCTAGTGATGGCTGTCAGAAAATTTTCCCCTTACATCTGGCAATCGAACTCCTCAGATAAACTACAACTCCCTTGGTTATTATGTGTGTGGCGCGGTTGAGCAAGAGACCAAAAAAACTCCTTTCAACACCAAAAATGAACTTAAGGCAAGGATTATGGCAACATTCACCAACTTAAACAAGGATATCGCCCAGAAGAGTTGCAGGAGATTCTGAAGTCGTCTGGAGTCAATGGTGATTTCATTGAATAAATTTACTCTTTAGATTTTGTATGTGTTTAAATGATTTCTTATGGAGCTGTGGTCGGATAAGTCATCTGGTTAAGGGTTAGCTGTTTTAGTAGAAAAAATAACATCACTGCAAAATCAAAACAACAAAGGACTAACATTTTTTACGAGTTCAAATGTCCCTTAAGGAACTGTGTTTCTGATCAATCAAGTCATGAATAATTACATCGGTCACACTACTACAAAAACCTACCGAAACATAGCAGTAGAAAATGCAAGCATAATAACCTCATCCACGGGCAATAAAAAACAAACCATTAAAAACAATGAAAGCCCTAATAATAATAATAACAAAGCGTCAACACTCAATAATATTAACTATGAATACGGCCACAATGTGCTGACCATGTTTGGAAAATAAAACATACCTATAACTCTAGATACATACATAACACAATCCATATATTCAGTTAAAAGTAAAATAAAATCACACTTGGTAATGGCTAAAAGTATAGTGGAAAGCGCTGGGAAATGCAGAACTTATGGACAGTTTTTACAAACTTTGTGTCCAGAAGAGAAAACACTTATACGAACGGAAGAAAAACTAAATAAAAAACTTAATCGCAGTACCTTGTCAGTCGTCTTTGACGAAATATGTATAAAAGAGGGATTGGTGCCTAAATACACAATATATATATATATATATATATATATATATATATATATATTAAGACATTTTCTCCATTTCATAATGTGTGACGTCATTTGTTTACATTTGATACGCCATGAGCAGATATGAATGTACGTGAGAGATTCATAGATGATTGAAGTTTAAATACAGTAAATTTCACCTTGCTAACCGAACGCGGTTAAAGGCACGTCAAGCTAAATGAAGGTTCCGTAGAGGATACAGGTTCGAATCCTGTCGAAGGACGAATATTTTCTGTGAAAATTTCTCGGACATTTAGGCCGGTAAATGTTGTTTAATACTGTTTATTATAAACAGAGCATTTACTTAAATATTTGTATCTATAAAAAGAATGTTAAACATAAAAATGTCTTAAGATAATTGTCCATTTCATAATGTGTGACGTCATATATAATAATATATATATATATATATATATAAAATACAATATCTTATTACTTCAATTCCAGTACAATGTTTGAAGTGTGATCAAATGAATAGATACGTGATTCTTTTCAGGAATTACTTCTTGGTTCGTCAGACGAGCACTCCCTCATTTACATACAAACATTTCGCTAATTCGGATTTCACTGAAACCGTTTTGTGAGTATATATTTTTGTTGAAGCTTCGTGTGCAAGGATGGGCACTTTTTAAGTGTTAGCAAACTAATATGTTTTTTAAGAGTGAAACATTTCTGAAGTTTTTTAGGGTCTCCTCTTATATTCTTGCATATTTATGATGTGAGACAACCTAAGTTTATTACATGAAAGTCTTCATCACCAGCCCAGCCCAACCCTAGACCTTCCCTCGTCACGTGCACGTGCCATTAATTGCTTACTGTTTCGCACGACAAATTAAGCACGCTCACGCGCAACTTTGCTCTCATTTGCATAACCCTTACCAAAGTAATTAGTAATTACCAAATAAGCTACAGTAATCTTGGGACTCGTTTTGTCGCTAAGTGCCAAATGATTTCCAATAGAATTGAACGCGGTTAATTTACATCAAATTCCCCAAACGGAATCATAATTCGTTGAAAACCCTAACCACTTCTCTTAAACCGCTCACACTTCATACTTCAAAGCAATTTTGAATTTAATGTCATTTCTATGCAACTCGACGCCATTTTGTTTCATTCTATATACCCAAATACCTTTCAGGTGTAAACTTACAAAAAAAAAAAAACTACTTCAGGCCAACTAATCCGAAAATGTTAAGACCCTAAAAATCAATAAGTGGATTGGAAGAATTCGGCAATAACCGCACCCGGATTAAATTATCCGGGACTACATTTTGATTAATGGCGCTGTAGTTTAATCAGAACGAAAGCTCCGAAAAAGAAAGAGGAATTTTTGCGTTGAAATAATTTTGTCGTAAATCATCTCCTAATCATTTCAACTGTAAATCATTTTCAATTGGATTTCTTAAATAATTTTAAATGGCTTTATCTTGTAATTTTTTCAACGCTATCTTGCAATGATTCATTTCCAATGCATTAAACAGAATGTATTTGCAATGCATACATCTCTCTTTATTTATATATCTATACGTATATCTCTCTCTATCTCTGTCAATCTATCTATCTATCTATCTATCTATCTATCTATCTATCTATCTATCTATCTATCTCTCTCTCTCTCTCTCTCTCTATATATATATATATATATATATATATATATATATATATATATATATATATATGAATAAAAGGCCGAAAGTTAGAGAGAGCCGTCTTGTGGTTCTAAGTGACCAGGCATTTAACTGACTACAATTTGTGGCTGAAAATATTTTTTAGCATTTCATTATGTCTCATTCAGTGCATGGGTGGATATATTTATCCGGACTCATACTAGTGTTGTCCGTAGATAAACTGTAAAGGAATTTATACAAATCTGCAACATGTCACATTTATGCTAAATAGTGTTTAACTATGACGAGTCAATGGATTAATTGCAAGTCAACCAAGTATTTTTGGATTGAGTTTCATGTTATCCGTACATGATGAGAGGTTGTATTATCTTGTTCACTAAATGAAAGAAACCATCAACCATCAGCAAATATGCCAGGCATAAACGGGACTCAAATGGTCTGCAGTAATAAGTATGTATTTCACTCCTGACAATATAGACTCCAGTTTCATTAGTGACTTTCAAGAATTTCGATAAAATAGCTCCCAAAATTTAACGGGATCGATATCAGTTTGCATCACACCCTGCTGGATTCATAGTCTCTTGTGGAATTCTCTACGTATAAACGACACTATTTATACGGAAACCAAACAATTTTAAACAATGAATACTGTACAAGTGCTTCAACGGTATATAATCTTAATACCTTCTGACTTAGTAGAGGCCATCTAACTTCTGCTGCTAATAGGTAACGCTATGGAATGTTGTGCATTTATTGACAGATTAGCAAAGTCAGAGTTGATTATAATTTGATGCAATATTTTTTATTCTTGTCACTTTCTGATGATCCTGTTCTTGCAACACCGATGACTTCACCTTTATTTGGTTGGCAAGAGTTCCGATATTCCTTGATTTTTAATCATTTAATTAATGGCAAAAGAAAAACAAAATCCCAAATTATATCCTAAATTGGATATTTTGTATTTTAGCATCCTGTATTTCTAAAAAAAACTGCTGTTGTTGCTTGAAAAAATAAAACAGTAGTGAACTTAGAGAGAGTCATTCTGCGGTTAAATGGTGACCCTTACACTTCTGTACTACAACTATACTGACATAGATACACTAACTGTTATGTCATATATAAGCCGCTATAATGTGTGGTATATTTCTAAAATTATTGGAGAGCAAAAACATCTGGTGTAGTTTTATTCGTTTTCTGGTATTTCAGTTAATGTGTTTACCCTTTATAATATTGTTAGCATCTGTAACACTGAGATATTCCTCTTTAAATTCACTTAGAAAGCATTTGTATCGTGAATAATTTCCATTTTATTTTTACATTAAATTATTCATAATGCATTTCTCTAAAAAAAATGTCAATCTATAGAGCATGGCTATCTTATAGTTAATTTTGTTTGTATTTTTCACACCTATGATACTGGAATTGGTTGAGAAAATCTTTCATCCAATCAAATTGCAAAGAAGTGATTATCATTCCATCTTTGTTAATCAAAATGAAAAGCAAGGTTTTATTTAAAAGATTTAATGCCCTTGGCATCACATTCAACAGTTCACCGTTATGTGGCGCTGTTTCTCATGTGAGAGATATTTATTTTAAATTCTACGCTGTCCTGATTCGTTTGGATGTGATGTGATCGCAGTCGACACTTATATTGCTGGTGTCAGATCACACGGGATCTGTCTCAACAAAAGGTCAAATCGGGAAAAAAATCAAGGACAATTCATGCCCTAATGAGGAGAAAAGTGTAAAATGGGAGGCAAAGAATAATTGCAATGATCTCATTTGAAAAAAATATAAAAGTTTCAAGAACTGACATTGAAGAAAAACGAAGAAAAAGAACAATACTGATAAGAATTAGAAGAAAAAGAGGTGAGGAGAAAGAGGGGACAGAGAGGGGAGAGAGAGAGGGAGAGAAAGCGAAGGTTTAATTATAGAACTAAAGGAAGAAAAAAAGAGGAAGAAAAGTCACATAACACTGAAAGAAAAGTGACAAGACAAAAGAAGAGAAAATGAAAAAAGAAACAGACAAAAAAAGAAAAAAACACGATGAAAAAAACAATTTACGATATATATATGTGTGTGTGTTTGTGTGTGTGTGTGTGTGTGTGTGTGTGTGTGTGTGTGTGTGTGTGCGTGCGCGTGATGGGTTTGAGTGCGTGGGTGGATGTGTTTGTGTATATTTGTGACGTGTGTGTCTTGGTTAAAAAAAACGTGTATGTATGTATGTATGTACGTATCTCTCTCTCTCTCTCTCTCTCTCTATCTATCTATCTATCTATCTATCTATCTATCTATCTATCTATCTCAGTAGAAAGAAAGTAAAGTCGAGGGACGAAAAGAAGTGAATTTATAGGCATTATACGTGTGGGTGTGTCCACGCTGTGTTACAACACTAACACAAATAAAGCAATAACAATCATGATATTATTAAAGGGCCTTTATATCAAAAAATGCTCAAAATTGATAATTGAGTCCCTCGAGATGTCTGAAAAAATAAAGATTTAGCCGACCAAGGTGCATAATTACAGAGTGCGGCTATCAGCAGTTTTGACGTTCTTCAAACAATTTTTGTCTACATATTTGTACGCACGTATACACACCACTACACAGCCCTTGTGCACACACACCCACATGAACGCATTTATTATATTATATATATATATATATATATATATATATATATATATATATATATGTTTATTGATACACATTTAATTTTACGAACTGAAATATTTACTATTTCTCTCCTATACATACAAACGCGCGCAAATACATGTGCATACACACACACACACAAAGAATGAAAAAATAATATCAAAGAAACAGTAATTTTGTCGATGTTAAAGTCTTCAAGAAAGACTGTGTAGCGCTTTGGATGCTTACTGCCAAATGATTTCTTGAAGTCGATTGCTTTCACAGAGACATCAACCCATAATAGAATAGACTGGATCAATAAATCCATAGCCTGGCACGTAGTTATTAACTGAATTTTGACTTGAAATTTTCGTTGTATAATGTTTGTTCTATGTGATTAATATTCACAACTGAATTAAGGAAGTCGGTTGTTTTTAAAAGTAAACATTTGTGTTCAAACTGAATTCTTTTTCTATCGTGAATCTATGGACTTAATGACGAAACTGCGTCAAGACGGCGAAAATATTGAGAAAAAAACGAGTTGATTGGAAATTTAAATTTCGTATCGTTTAGTTTTCTCTAAAACATGTCAGCTAATATTTCTGCGATGGGCGGTTAGAACACATATATACAAAAAATCGAAAAGATGATGACCATGATGATGATGATGATGACCATGACGATGATAATGACCATGATGATAATGATGATGATGACCATGACGATGATGATGACCATGATAATAATGATAACCGTGATGATGATGACCATGATGATAATGATGATGGTGACCATGATGATAATGATGATGATGACCATGATGATGATGATGATGATGACCATGATGATAATGATGATGGTGACCATGATGATAATGATGATGATGACTATGATGATAATGATGATGGTGACCTTGACGATGATGATGATAATTATAATGACGGTGATGATGACCATGATGATAATGATGATGATGACTATGATGATAATGATAATGACGATGATGATGACCATGATGATGATGATGATGATGAATGATGATGATAATAATGATGATGACCATGACGATGATGATGACCATGATGATAATGATGATGATGACCATGATGATAATGATAACCGTGATGATGATGACCATGATGATAAACATAACGATGACCTTGATGATAATGAAGATGATGATAATGATAATGACTATGATGATGACCATGATGATAATGATGATGATGACCATGATGATAATGATAACCGTGATGATGATGACCATGATGATAAACATAACGATGACCTTGATGATAATGATGATGATGATAATGATAATGACGGTGATGATGACCATGATGATAATGATGATGATGACCATGATGATAATGATGACCATAACGATGATGAGTGACCATGATGATAATGATGATAATGAACATGATGATTATGATGATGATGATGACCATGATGATAATGATGATGGTGACCATGACGATGATGATAACCGTGATGATGATGACCATGATGATAATAATGACCATAATGATGATGATGATCATGATGATAATGAATGATAAGCAGTAAAAGAAAAAAAGAAAACCAAGAGAAAAAATAAACAATATAAATCGCATTTACAACAGAAAACTGCATTTATTTCATTCTTTTTTTCTTTCATCAGCCGTCATGAGAAAGGAGGGCTTAGAAAATCTGATACTCACAGGACAGATAAATGGAATGAGGGACAGGGGAAAGCAACGCATGACATATTTGATGGGCTTGAGCAAAAGAGTTTTGGAGAAATAATAAAAAGACAAAACTTAAGAAATACAAAGAACACGAAGATGTGGAGGGCCATGATCGTCTACATCCTGAAGGGACAGGGCCTGTAAATGAAGAAGAAGGTATTTCGTTTTTTCTTTTCTAAGTAAATAAATAATTAAAATAACTGATGATTTGGAAGAAGAACTACCTTCAGACAAAAACACATGGCAAATATAATATAACTGATTATTTTTTTCTGTTATGTCTTCATTGTAAAGAATGGAGCTAACACAGTCAAAAAGGAGTATGTCGCTTGGAGTCGACGTAGTCCTGCTGAAATAGGTAGTAAGCAAGTAAGCTCTGTATCTAATTCTCTACTTGTTTACTCCTGATATTTATTGTACGCGTGTACAAATAAGCCACATTGGGATTGTGAGGTGGGAATCTGATCTTTACTTGTCCCATCGATAACTTAGCAAATCTCAATTACTCACCCACTCGTTCGTATATTGTTCCTTTCACCAAAACATCTCATCTACACAACACTGACATAAAAAGGCACCATAATGCCACAGTTACTCTAAGAATTCCTACCTAATCCTGTATGTACAGTCTTTGTGGAGAGTTGGATTAATAAATATCTAAAATTATATATCCCCAGTGTAAAAAACAATGTACAACACTAAAAAAAAGAACTAGTGTTAGTAACAGTCTAATCATGGCAGAGATAACAGTTAACTGAACAAAAAAATACTGCGGGATTAATAGAATGATTTTCATGCATCCGTTCTACAATCATTCAGACGAGGACACACACAATTAGACACAATAACAATTAGGAAAACTCACACTCAAAAACAAAAGACATCTATCAGTTACAAGAGAACTGCAAACACTGTCAACTAGATGGGGAGGAGGAGGAGAAGAAAAAACCAAAGATAGAATTGGGATAGGGACAAAAAATAAAGAAATCGATGACCATCTATACCTTGGTTAAATTAAATTCAGCGGCTTGAACTAAAAAGAAAAAAAAAGACTTACGCTAACCTAAACTGAGATGACAAATGTTTAAGTCTGGAGGCCATTATCTTCCTTGCTTGGTCACCCTCCAGATGCCACTTTAAATTTGCCACCCTCAAGTGAACCAAACGCGAAACACTCAACTACTTTTCGTCGAATTTTGATAAAGAGAGCCGCCTCCTTTTCGACTTTTTGACTTTAATCTGGTGCTTAAAGAACAAAATAAGTTGAAAGAGGACCCCCCCCTCCATAAAAATTCTGTCGCCTTTTTCCAAACCACGACTCTCATAATGCCAAGTAAACACAAGAACACATAGTGTTGATTCCTTTTCAACATTGCTACAAACGGAACTAGCCTCGACGACAAAAAACTTTCCGCCCAGTATACGACCCCATGTAACATTCACTAAGTTCGTATAATGGCCGTACGACGCCACAGTGAATGAAGATATGCCCCAAAGACTCACCGCCCCATCGTAGGCACTTTGGTGTAACTGCCAGCCCCGCTGCCGACCCAGAGGGCCTTCTGCAACACCAGCCAGGTGAGTGATGCCTCATCATTATTGAAACAACGTCACCCAGACGCCCAAATCTCTTGTACATCACATATATCCACTCCAAGGGGCAGAAGGTCGTGATCGAGTCTCACACTCCGAGACTCCGACCTCAACCCCAGGACATTCAAACCAGCTAAAAAGAGATGAAATTGTCAGATTTTTTAAGGCTCAAACATTGTCGGGGTGAGGCTACTGACGGCCTCGCTCATAGACCCTTCACCCATTTCAATCATAACTGTCTTTGACTGTCAAAGACAACCGATATCACACGAAAAATTTAATGTGAGTGCCCTATACAGGGATGGGTGAACAAAACTAGGACCCTCCCTGAGCAGAACTCTTCGTTTCCTGATTATTAATGAGGGGCAATGTGGGCGTGAAGTCAAAACTTTCGTTGGCCTCCTACACCATCGCCCAAGTCTGCCGAGATCCCGAGGCAGTCCATATGACAGTAAGTACCCGCTTAGCTTCTGTAAAATTCCGTGTGTTGTCCACATCTTTATCAGCAAACTTCTGAATCCACAGCAGGTATTTCAGAGGCTTGATGCGGTAACTATACCGCTTTGCTCTCTCTGTTTGTCATGTGGGTGCCCGACAGGTGTCCTCACCCCGTGATGTTACTTCTGCTAACGATTCTTGGCGTCAGTTTGTATGTGTATTTGGAAGAGTCCAAGTACTCTTCTGGAGAAATGTGCTCAGCTCCACAACATTTTTATTTTTATACTAGAATTCACTCAGTACAGAGCTAGAGAATAACTCAAGGTAGAGATTTATAATAAAAATGATAATAATGAATAAAGGGATTCGTATTAATTAAAGAGAATATAGTAGGAAGCGAAGATTACGAGGGAAAGAAGCATAAGTAAAAATTTTGACTCTACACATGAAGAAATTAAGTTTGTCGTGTTCAAGTAAGCATCCGCACAGGAGTCTTTTACACAAATTAGAAGTTCATCATACCTTTGAAACACGGAAGAAATTATGGTATTTCGACTACGTGGAGGTAACGTAAGGTATTTTGGAAGTATTGTCAATCATTATTATCAAATTTAGATTAGTATTTTTTTTTTTTCGTTTTACATTTTTTTATTTTGCTTTAAATGGCGACTTTATTGGTGCCATCAAAATATGCACGAATTGGCAATAATTTCAAGGTGAGACTCATACTTAATTTCCTTATTTTTATCACGATGAAGACCGGTGTAAGGGATCAGCTGCTCTTACCGGTTGAGCTACAAGGACTTGTGAGTTTTGTAGAAGATCAAATCTTACCTATAAACCTTCTTTACTCATCTTTTTCAATGACATGCTTCACTTTTGTTTTAACACTCGGAGTATTAGTAGTAGCAAATTTTAAAAGAAAATTAAGATGAAAGACTCTACTAATCATAAAAGTGATAACAAGATAACAAATAGTTTTCTCTTTTAGAACTAAAAATCTATAAATATTTGTTTTTACTTTTTGCGTAAATGATACACATTTTGATATGATAGAGTTGGAAACAATAAAAGATTTCTTTATTGATTTGTCACTGAAAAGAACTCATTTTATCGGAGGTGCGTCGATTTGAAATATTTTCAAATTGTATATAATCGAAATCATTTTACTTTTTGCATCTCAAGGGATATAAAAGAAACATAGCAAAGAAATCTTTTATCAGATGTAAAGAATTCTAATCTAATCCGTTTAGATATAAGGACGATGCTTTGAGTTGAATCTCAAATATAGGCGACATTGCAACAATGAGATAAATATGTTACACACACACACACACACACACACACACACATATATATATATATATATATATATATATATATATATATATATATATATTGTCATCCACAGACAGACTGTTTCGCTGTATCAC
>CAHIKZ030000491.1:1170000-1255000 GCA_903632075.3 Acanthosepion pharaonis
AAGGGTAAAGGACAACACATGCTTACCCTATGTGAAGGAATTATCGGAGAAAATACAAAATATCTGTGGTCCATATAACATCAGGACGACCTTCAAAAGTGGTTCGACACTTCACAGACACATCTTCCAAGTAAGTCCACCAGCCACTAGAGGAGAACATGCAGTGGTGTTAAGAAATACAAAGGAAAAACAGGCCACCCACTTAAGTTAAGACTGCAATATAGTAAAGCCGTATAACGAGAGGAAATAGAAAAATCAGGCGTAGCTGGCCACATATGGTAGAGAAAGGGAGATCACCGACCCCTGTGGCATGAGGTTGAGAAGATTCATTTGTTGAGTTACGTCGAGATACAGTCTCGACGTCTGTCGAACTCTCTGCTTTTCCAGAGAGGAACCCGGACGAAGCTTTGCCGAAGTTTTCGTCCGTGGAGGTAGACAGGCCCTGAACCCGTCTAGGCGGGTTCAAAGGGTATATTTTTGGCCAAGCCTACGGGCTCGGAGAAACCCACTTTAAACTCGGCCTTGTGCCACATATATTCCTCGTGGGTGGAATGTTAAATATTGAGAAGATTCAGCACATATGCTAGGCCACAAAAATCCCCTGAGCCGACTAAGTATAGAAATGAATACAATATGGCAACCATTAATATGGAATGCTAGAAAAAAAGCAATAATAACAACAAAATTGCAATATGAGCTCTGCTAAAAAAACAAATTCTGAAACATTAAGTTTATAAGTCCCAAAAATTCCTCAAGGACACAGCATACAATGTCGTGAACATAGCAATAAACATGAGGAGAACAGTAAATAATTACAAAACCTAAATTACAGAAATATAGACAGATATATAGATTTTTTTTATGTATATCAACAACATTTTTAAGGGAAAGTAATTGACAAAGATTGTTATACTTCTTTCGCCTAATATATATGTACGTGTGATAAGAATATAGTTGTAACATATGCTATATTTATGGGTTAATATGCTCGATATCAAGAAATGAGCCTATATAAATATAAAATGGGTCAGTGATATCAAAACCCGGCCGCGATAGTCTGTTTTTATGTTTATACATTCTTTTTATAGATACAAATATTTAAGCAAACGCTCTGTTTATAATAAACAACATTTACCGGCCTGAATGTCCGAGAATTTTCATAGAAAATATTCGTCCTCCGACAGAAATCGAACCTGTATCCTATACAGAACCGTTATATAGCCTGACGTGCCTTTAACCGATTTGGCCACAGAGGAGAATTCGGTTAGCAATGTGGCCAAAGGTTGTTTAATACTGTTCATTAAAGTCTGTTTAATACTGTTTATTATAAACAGAGCATTTACTTAAATATTTGTATCTATAAAAAGAATGTATAAACATAAAAATGTGTAAGGTTTACTCATAATAATATGTTATGTAATAATGATAACTCCCCTCCCCCATCCATTCTATTAATTTCTTTTATTAGGATCGTTACCAGCAGTAATTATAATGTTTTTTTTTCTTGTCATAGTGTCTTTATGCTTTGACTGACAAGAACTTAAACGCGCGTCTGCGAATATATTTATTTGCTTCACTGACGACAAAATTAAACTGACAAACATCCGCAAAGTGACGTCTTTCCTTCATTTTGACATTTTCACTGTGTGTATGTGTATGCGTGTGTGTGTGTGTGTGTGTGTGTGTGTGTGTGTGTAGCTTCACCAGTGAAACAGGTACTATTCATTTGCGTACCCCTATAAACATTCGAGATGTGGTTTTTTCATAAATTTTCAGAATTCCGCTTTGTCGACTGTCAAACACTCCTTCGTTTTCTCTCCTACTTCAGAAGGTAAAATATATTAGCTTGTCGGGTCACCTTTTTCTAAATATGTTCTTACTGCCGGCTAGATACCCTAACATACGTAGCGTAATTACTTCACTTAGTCACCTGAGAGAGAAAAATAGACACTTACAGTTTTTTTTTTTTGTTTATTGTTTTGTTTTTACTATAAGGTTCACTCTGTACAAGGCACGGAGGCCACTCGAGGTAGAGAGATACGTTAAGGAGTAGTTTATACTGATAGGGGGGGGAGATAACAGGTAACTCTAGACTTGAGCAGATTAAGATTGTAGTGAGTCGGTTCTACAGAGCAGTGACTCGCAGGAAGAAGCTGCACGAGTTGAACTTACTTCTCACCAATGGAATATGGAGGAGTGTGCGTGGGGTTTGCTACAATGTAAGTGGCATGACGGGTTCTAACCGTAAAGATTAGACCTGGCGGAACCAAGGAATGTAGATTTTACGAGCATGGAAATAACAATAGAGAAGTGAGTGACTCGCCATATTCTGCCAGTTAGAGAGAGACGTTGGAAGGTGGAAATAATTCGTCACCCAAAACGACTAGGAGATTCTTGAACTCTATCAAGACTAGAAATTGAGGATTGAGCTACTCCAGCAAGTGAAAAACATACATCATCGTCATTATTATTATTATTATTATTATTATTATCATTATTATTATTATTGTTGTTGTTGTTGTTGGTTCTGTTGTCTGAACATTTCCTTATGGAACCTGAGCCCTAGGGTCAGAAATGGCTTCATGACATTCTCCAATGATCATTTTTGTAAAAAAAAAACCCAACACCCCCCATAAGATCACAAACATTTTACATAGTTAAAGCCCTTTGTAATGTGTGAGCTGTAATTGTGAGTATATATATATATATATATATATATATATATATATATATATATATATATATATATATCATTTAAGTAACGAAAATCTTGGTAATCCGTATGGAAAGTGATGTCTGAGAATCCAGGGAAAATTAAAAAGTCCCTGGTGAAATAAACTATTATAATGGAGCTTTAAAGTGGTCTGTTTTTCTTTAATATAGTTTACTGCTACCAGCAAGCAGAAATATTTCTTCTCCTGATGATGGCCATTTTGGTCGAAACTAGTCGAGGAATCTAAATGAAATAATAATTAAAAAAAACGAAAGAATATTAATCTACAACCCAGTGTGTCTAAAGATTTTAATTTTTTAATATCTTTTATTGTTCAATATATATATATTGCATCGGCCACCAGAAATCCCTTCAATAAGTCTATTGGAACCTTTTCCAATGAATCCGAGTGCTCTAACTACCACTGGAACTATTGATATCTTCATGTTATTATTGATTAGTTCAAGCGAAAGTGAGATTCAGACCAGTTAGTGGCGACATGGAGTCTCCTTGAAAGATTTTTCATCAGATATTCAAACAAGTGGAAATGGCAGCAGCTTTGGTGTGATTTAGATATTATTATTTTTTTTTTCTTTGATTTCTAGCGTTTACACATTTCTTTCCGGGTCCTGCCCAGGGACCTAAGGTTAGAAATGGCATCATGACACTTTCCACTGACAAAAAAAAATTTACATAAAGCCCTTCGTAAAATGTGGGCTGTATTTGTCAGAACAATTTTTTGTATCTCCTTGGGTCATGGACTTCCAGGAATCCCTTCAATTAGTCTACTGCAATCTTTTCCAACCAGTCCTAGGGCTCCAACTACAACAGGGATTGTTGATGTTCCCATATGCCACATTTTCGAGATTTCTATTTCAAGGTCCTTGTATTTTGACAGCTTTTGAATATCTTCAACGATACATTGCAGTCAGCAGGGACTGCCATATCAACAAGGAGACACCGTTTTTGTTTGTGGTCTTTAATAACAATATCTGGGCGGTTGGCTTTGATTGTTCTGTCAGTGTGTATCGTGTAGTCCCATAGAATTATAACAGGTCCTATCTCCGTAACCGGGTCTGGGTGGTGTTCATACCAGTTTCTTTCAGTTTCCTTCCCGTAGAAGTTGCAGATTTTCCAGTGCAGATATTGGCCCACTCTGTCATGCCGGGTTTTATATTCAGTGGGTGCCAATATCGTGCAACCTGATACAAAATGATCAATCCTTTCTGGATATTTATCACAGAATCTGCATTTGGGGCTGACACAATATTTTAGTATATGTGCTTGATAATTCCTAGTTAGCAAGCATTGGTCCTGTGCAGTAAGGATAAAACCTTCAGTTTCAGCTTTCAACCCTGCACTACGTTGCCACTGATGGGTACGGGTTTTGTCTACGTCAGCTTGTTTGGTGCGGGCAGAGTATTGGCCATGAAGCGGTTTATCTTGCCATCGCTTCTGTATCTGGTCGGTTGCATTCGTCTTTGCTGTCTTTTTTTAGGTATTTTGCAGTTTCAGCCGGTGTATTGTGCTGTAGTTGCATCTCTACGCCCATTTGAAACTCCATTTTGAATTTGTTGGCTTCTTTTTTTACAGAGTAAAGTCGCTTACTACTTTCATATTCCTTGACGCGTACCATCATCCAGTCTACTGTAGTTTCCAAGTATCTTTGGAGGCCAATTGTAGTTTTGTAGGACAGTTCTAGTTGAACTAATCCTCTGCCTCATTCGGATCTGGGCACATACAGACGATCAACATCATCTTTGGGATGATGCATGCGATAGCAAGTGAGAAGCTTTCTCGTTTTGGCGTCCATTCGCTTAATTTCAGCTATGGTCCAGTTAAGGACATTAAAGCTGTATTGCACCACAGGGACAACCAATGTGTTTATGGCCGATATTCTGTTTATTATTATTATTGTATGTACGTATGTATGTATGTATGTATGGTTTCCTGTCTTGTATCCTGTAGAGTCGGGTTCAAACTATGGTCCTTAGGCTCTATAGGAAAATTGTCATTTAATTGATAGCACTTTTCTTAAGTTTCTTAGTATATGCGATGTTCCTAGTAGAGTGAACTTCTGGGCAACTTGTATGTTGATGTTACCTAGGACACTGTTAGTAAAATTCTCCATTCCTTTTCTCACGTGGCCCAGTGCTCAGATTACTATTGGTACAGTCTCAGTCTTCATTCCCTACATCCTTTTAATCGCGACCTGAGTAAGACGTTAAACTACATCCGCGTCCTGGGTAAGACGTTAAACTACGTCCAGCAGCAAGAACTCTGATTGAATCACCTCTTTATTGCTGGTGTTCCTAAGTCCACCCTGACCCGGGGTGGTAGCACCTGTTAGGGTCCCAGCTATGGGCAAATAGTTAACTATTACCAACAATACTTTTTTTTAAAAAAGATTATTACCAGCAATACATTTTTGAAGGAAAAAATATTACCAGAAACAGATTTTTGACAAAACAGAATATTACCAGCAATAAAAAATTGTCGGAATTAAATAACCCATTGAGGTTCATATGCCGTAAAACCAAACCAAACATCCTGTTAATCGTGATCTTTCGATCGATATACTCTGGAGAAAGATCGGCGGTCACGGAGACCGAAACTCTGTGATAAAAAAAAACAAACAAAAAAACAAATATCAGGGCAATAGTCCGAATATAACTCGTGTAAATAATGATATCTACTCATGCGACTAACGTACAGGGAATTCCGAATAGAACCATTTATTTTACCTACGGGAGTAGACAGTTTTCGTTCCATTGCTCATGTCTAGGGATATCGTCCCGTGTTTATTTTTATTTAGAACTGTTCAGTTACCCGTTACCACAGATGGACTAAACTCACAACTTCTATGTCACCAAATTCAAGAATCAATGCTGAGAAGGGCCGTATGGAACCACGACCTAAATGTTGTCATAAAAACAACAAAGATGAGGACAACAGTCCGAATATAAATAGTGTGAATAGCAAATCTTCTCATTATTTCAGATGTTTTAGCAGTCATCGTCATTTAATTTTTCTCGTCATTTTTGCTAGGCTATTCGACACCGTTCCAAGTGCTCCAACAACGATAGGCACAACTGCGACATCTTTCTCGCTTTCTTTTACTAACCTTTTCTTTCCGTGTCAGTCATCGAGATAGTGTCATCTGCGTACCCTTTTGAATATCTATATCGTAGAGAATCTTATGATTCTGTTTGTGTATATAGCGCCAGGTTTTAGAAGTTCAATTTATAATGATTTGCACAGTTCCCATCTTAAAATCCCTTCCCAACCAATCCTGATTTTTTCCCAATCTTTCTAGATCAATTTACAGCCAAATTCGCTTACGATTAATGATCTCCCTTTCAGTTTCCACATTCTATATTTACTATTTTCCTGTTTCTTGCTTCGCTTGGCGTTTTAGATAATGCTTTCTTATCCAGAAGAAACGGTGTAAGAAATGGATAGCGGCTCGGAATGAGGAATCGGAGAGCCGAGTTCGAATTTCAGTCGAATCCATTACATTCACTTACGTGCTAATACCCTTCGGAAAGGTGTGAATCCGTTTCTTCTCCACCCCAGCTATGGGTAAATAATAGGATACACTTTGGATGGCAACTGGTCTACCGCAGAAAGAAATGGCAACCTACTACGGGAAAAAATCTTCTTCGCCAGTCATGTATCGAAAGATACATGATCGCCTGAAGCGTGTATCACTGTTCTTATTCATGTTCACATCTAACGTTGGTGGCTATCGCTTAAGATTGAATAACAGCAAGTACCTAACACTCATCTGTGTATCAACGAAAATCCCAGGAACACTATGGTCAGAACAACCCTATTCAACCAGTTTTGTTTCCTGTAGTTTGTGCACTGTTGCAAGTGTTCCTACTAATAGGGGTACGACTCTAAACTTCATATTAAATATATTTCTTACTTTTCAAAATAATTGTGGTACTTTTATTATTTTTCACTCCTTCGTGTCCCCCTTGCATGTTCAAGTTCAAATGGAACCTTTTGTTTTTATTCACGGTTATCAGTCTTTTTTATTTGGCTTTAGTGATTTCGAGTGTGTGTCGAAAGCCCAAACAATCGTCGTCCTTACCGTTCTCTTTTAAGGAATCTTGCTACGTTCCTCTGATTATTTTTTTTAAATAATTTGCGTCTTACCTGATTTCTTCTACAGAATTAACTTCTATTTGTATCTGAATTTTGTCACACTTCGCTTTGATGTGGTTTGTTCTGATGGACTAAGTGGAATTCCATTTCTTTTTTCAAATGTTCTCTGCGTAACCCTGTCCATTATTTTTCATCCGTAATATTTTGTATCTGGCCCTTAAATTTTACCATTTCTATTTCTTTGTTCTTTCTTCATTCCTCCCTTGTTTGACGTTTTCCTTTTTTTATCTCATTATTTCGAGTAATTTTATATTTTCGTTACATTGTCTTTATTCAGTTCCATTTTGGTCAGCTGGGCACAGACTTCGATGCTGATAAAGTCTCTACTGCCTGTCTCTTTTTTTCACTTAGATTCTGTTAATGTTATATTTGAAATATAGAGTTTTGATTATGGTCGATCCATTAATTTCAGCTCTTTTATTATCCAGCCGAGGAATGATCCTGAGTAGCAAATTGCCAATACTATCCAAATTTTATTTTGTTTTATCCGCTTTCTACGATTTAACCCTTTGACCCCTGAACAATTTTAGGCCTTCTGCCTGAACTCACGTGTTTGTCACAGGAGTTCAGGCAAATAATTGGTATGTAATGTTTTACGGTAGATATAAAAAAAAATACCTGCTTCAGTTTGATGTCCCCAATATATAAATCACATTTTTCGCTCTTTTGCTGATGAACATGATTCTGTCTTCATAAACATAACGCTTAGGTTTTCTACTTGCTTTCTACAGATTACCTTTTCCAACATTTCTTTCAGTTTACGTAAAGATGCTAAAATATTAAAGTTTTTGCTTTTTTTACCAAGATCCCAGCAGTAGACGCGGTGACTTTTTGATAATGAAGATAATAATAATAATAATAATAATAATAATACAATTGTTGTAGCTGGAGCCCTAGGACTGGTTGGAAAAGATTGCAGTAGACTAATTGAAGGGATTCCTGGAAGTCCATGCCTCAAGGAGATACAAAAAATTGTTCTGACAAGTACAGCCCACACCTTACGAAGCGCTTTATCTATGTAATTTAATTCTTTTTTTTTTTTTTTCTGTCAGTGGAAAGTGTCATGACCCGGAAAGAAATGTGTAAACGCCAGAAATCAAAGAAAATAATAATAATAATAATAATAATAATAATAATAATAATAATAATTAGGAGATATTTTCATAATTAATCTTCAATAATAGCCAAATTTTTGTATTTTCCAATTATTGGTTTATTTATTGTAACAAACGGTGTTAACGGCTTTTGTTATGTGAACATAAGCACATAGCATTTGGCCGTGGCATGGGAATCATGGAGAAATAAGTTCGAGTCCTGTT
This sequence comes from Acanthosepion pharaonis, assembly GCA_903632075.3. NCBI lineage: Eukaryota > Metazoa > Mollusca > Cephalopoda > Sepiida > Sepiidae > Acanthosepion > Acanthosepion pharaonis. The sequence continues at coordinate 1,178,206 of CAHIKZ030000491.1, forward strand.
AACTGAACGACAGATGATGGCGCTTCTGTTTCAAATAAGAAATTGCTTCTGAACATGACTGAAAATTTATGTTCGCTCAACAATTGGCAATTTATTCATTCCATATTTTCTATATGCAATCATCGAAATTCCCACGACGAAAACGAGGCTCGGCTACTTCGATGAGAATTATGGAATTTATCAACATTTTTACATTTTCTCTGTCATATATTTTCTTTTATTATTGCAGCTTACATTTTTTTTTATGTCAAGTTCGTTTGTTGCTTAAGAGAATTTTTTTTATGAAAAGTGAACGAAAATGAATGACTGAATAAATATATCCAATACGATTGCAAGCATTTATATCTGATTCTGTTAATATCTGCTTGCATCATAGCGAGTTTGTTTGCTTACTTGCTTCTTTCTTTCTTTCTTTCTTTCTTTCTTTCTTTCTTTCGCTTTTTCTTTCTTTCTTTCTTCTCCAACTCGTTCTTTCTTTCTTTCTTTTTTTCTTCTCCAACTCGTTCTTTCTTTCCTTCTTTCTTTCTTTCTTTCTTTCTTTCTTTTTTTCTTTCTTTCTTTCTTTTGTTCCATGTAGCTATTTCGGTGAATAAATACCAACTACTTCTTCCTGCCTCAGTCTGTTTATATCTAGCTACATACATACGTACGTACATACAAAATTAAAAACAAAACAATGAAAAACAAAAGAGCAGATGGAAAAAGAAGACAAAAAGAGATGGTAAATATTTTAATTGTTGTCATAGTTCAATTCTAACACACATTTTCATTGCTTCATATCTTTTTGGTCAAAGTTGCATTTTCCTTCGCAGGTCTAGGCACTTCCAACGAAAACTGCTCCACTTTATGAAATGTCAGCGAAAAACCTGGACACATTCACATTTCTTTTTCTTTCTACTCATATTTTAGATTTTTTTTTTTTTGAATGTTTTACTTTTCCTCGATGACCCAAGTGTCTCCAAAGTTCTATGCACTGTCAGTGCGCAAGAAGAGGTTCAGATGATGTCGCGGACCGCAGGAAAATAAAAGAGAATAAAATATCTTCATATCATGAATATATGAATAATTTGGCGGCAGTTGTGTAAAAAGTGATCAATGTTGTGACATACTGAAAAGAACAGGCCGTCTCTTCACACACACACTAGTCTTCTACAATATATATATTTTTTCACCAATATGTCAGCATTTATATATATACATACATACACACACACACACACACACATATATATATATATATATATATATATAGTGATTTTCCAAGCGTAGTTCAGATGTGGCACAAGGCCAAAAGTAGGGGGAACCCAGTGAGGATCGAACTCACTACTCATTCGTAATTGTTTTTAGCGAGACAAGCTTAATAACCATTACACCGCCTTGGGGTGCACATATATATGCATATATATATCATATATATATATATATATATATCATATATATATATATATATATATATATATATATATATATATATATATATATATATATATATATATATATATATATATATCATATATATATATATATATATATATATATATCATATATATATATATATATATATATATATATATATATATATATATATATCATATATATATATATATATATATATATATATATATATATATATATATATATATATATATATATATATATATATATATATATATATATATATATCATATATATATATATATATATATATATATATATATATATCATATATATATATATATATATATATATATATATATATATATATATATATATATATATATATCATATATATATATCATATATATTTATATATCATATATATATATATATATATATATATATCATATATATATATATATATATATATATATATATATATATCATATATATATATATATATATATATATATATCACATATATATATATATCATATATATATATATATATATATCATATATATATATATATCATATATATATATAAATCATATATATATCATATATATATATATATATATATATACATATATATATATATATATATATATATATATATATATATATATATATATATATATATATATATGTGTGTGTGTGTGTCTGTCCTCATGTATACTAAATCTGCTTCTGTCGATATTTTTCTATGGATATATACTATTTTTCTGCAGGTGACACTCGGAGTACATAATATTAAAAGTAATTTTTTTTCTTTGTGTTCTACCTTATAACAGGTGTTTCACTCTCAGCTAGTGATTGAAAAAAAAACATATACTTTATCATTTTTAATTATAACGTATGCATTTAATGGTATTCTCTAATTAATTTTGCTCACGATTATTTAATGCGCGTGTGTGTTTTTGTTTCCCCCCTCGTCATAAAGTAATTGACTCGTTGTAAACTTAAATATAAAGTAAAATGTATTAGTTTCGATTAAAATAAATTGAAAAGATTTTCCACAGAATTAATATTCTTTTTTTTCCGGTGAAAATTGCTTTCAATAAGGCACTACAACTAATAAAAAAAAATCTTTTGATCTCAAGATAATTTTAGATAAGTTATTAACATTAAATTAAAACGATATACACGAGGAAACCTAAATGGTGACGACTTTGCAGAATTACGCCATTCGGAACATCACGGTATCGTGCTGGTTCCTGCTTTGCTGTACATTTTATAATCAACGTGTTTGCAATGATCTTTTCATTGCATATAATAACTTCAGCTGGGTTTATTGACCCATGAAATCTGCCATACTAAAAATAATCATTGTGAAAAAAATATCATGTCATTTCAGTCGTCAGTTTGTTTCCATTGATAGCATTGAATTGTTTTATCAAATCGGGGACTTTATTGGATATAAACATTGAGAGTTGAGTTCCAATTGTAGTCCTATTCATTATGTTCACTTACGAGCAAATACATTTTGGAAAAGTAGGAATCCACCTCCTCCCTCCAGCTATGGGTTAACTAGTAGAACTTGTATTAGTAAATCGTTATTATCTAAAAAAAAAAAAAAATGCAGTTTAAAATATTTTCTGGCTTTAAGTCTACAAAAGATTGATAAACCGTAAAAAACCAAATCAATTACAAACCAACGAAAACATTTTTACATTTTGTTCATTTAATGCAAAAAAAATACTTTCTGAAAATTACCTACCACGATTTACGTAAATAAGAAATGACATTTCAAGTAAAATGTAATGATCAGTTTATCTTGATAGATCCATATTTATAGAGGTACCTAAGAAGCCAGTTGATTAATACGTCTGTTAGTAACAATGAATACGAAATCTATTGAACAGGCTGCATGACAAAAACCCATCATCCGAATTCTGATGAATAGAACGATTAGTAGAATTAAATCCAAAATAGTACAAGAACATTAAGGTTTCATTAAAGACACTGGATGAAAAAATGAGAAAATGTTATATAAATGCAAAAGGATGTTTTATAGATCATTCAAAAGGGTTTGATAACGTACAACACAAAGAACTGTTTGAACTGCTAGGGAAGCTTGATCTACTGGGATTAATATTAAAATAGACCAGAACTGGGCGCAACCACATGCATGTGGAAAATGAATTCAGTAAATAAAACTAAAAGAGAAAAAAAAAACATAAATCATTGATGTGCCTTTACAGTAAATTTATTAAACTTCCTTGTGGCCATCTGTTGATTTCACGCAGTTTTGAACTTATATCCAAAATCTATAAAAAAAAAAAAATTAAAAAAATCTATCACTGTTTGAATATCACACCTACGACGTATTCTGGCCAATCACTGACATTCTGGCTTCGTATTAGTTAACATAACGCAGCAGGACCAGATGGGATTGTAATAGAGCAGCTCGCAGCCTTAGATGATTTCGGTATTGACAAAATTAGAGACATAATAAATGAAATATACAGTGGTGAAAAGACCTTAGTAGATTCATTTTCAAAAAAGCTGCCTAAGAATCTAGGTGAAAATGAAAGCAAGTTGCATCGGAAAATCGTTTTTTGATGAATCACATAATCTTCCGAATTTTGATGAATAGAATGCGGGTGGGGTTTAATCAAAATAGGACAAGAACAACACGGTTTCATTAAACACACTTGAACAAGGAATGTGACATGTTTTTTATCAGAATGATATCAAAAAGAGCAATAGAAATGCAGATGGAAGTATACTTACGTTTTATAGAGTATATGAAAGCGTTTAAAAATGTACTACACAAAGAGCTGTTTGAACTGCTAGATAAGCTTAATTTATTTGGGAAGGAGATTAGAATAATCTAGAACTTCTACTGGGACCAAACCACGTGCATGCGGATATAAAATTGTGTATTTAGTGAATTTCACAGCAACAGGAGTAAGACAAGTATTCATCTTCTCACGGGACTCAGTGAGGAGAAATTTAGAAGTAGGATTTATAATTGGCAGCCACAGTTTTAACAAATAAGGTATGCAGATGACAGATAGAACACTACAGGAACTCGTACAGAAGATAGTAATGGAAAATGAGAAAGAAAATACTAAACATTGTAAGAAGTCGCAGTGTGCGTGTGTTTGGTTGACAATTGTTATAAAATAAATTAAGACATATCTCGGCTGATTTACAGGCAAATAAACTAACATACTCAAGAGCGAGAGCCGGATGTGAACGGGACAAGACCCCGTCACAAAATGGCCATTATCGTCGTTTGAACATAGGCCCGACGCACGAGTTCCGGTCGAAAAATAAAATAATATTTTAAAGTATTCCTATTTCTCGACCAACAAAAATGCTTCCCTCCTAATTATACTCGCGTCGTTTTTAGAGATTGTTAAGCCATAAAAAACGCCATAAAAGTGGCCACACGGAAGTACAACGGCAGTAGTTCAAGTCTCGACCGGCTGATCGGTTGAACTCCCTGCCTTCGGGCAAGGAGAAGCCCGAGGGAGGCTGCACCGAGGGGCGGATTATCTTTCGGAGAGGTGGACCGACCCTGAACTCGTTTATACGGGTTCAATCGGCATATTTTGGGCCGAGCCCACGGGCTCGGAGATCCCACGTTAAACCGGCCTTGTGCCACATGATGCCCTCGTGGGGGGGTGACTGAATATCGTCAACAGGAGGCCAGGAAAGAGACCGGTCACGGTCGGTCTGAGCAGCAGTCAGCAGCAGTAGCGCCACGCCAACCAGTGTGAACTACTATGAGAGATCAACCGAGATCCGAAGCCGGCTTATGAACTATACCACAAGGTAGCTGTCCCAAACCAATACGTTCCTGTTAAAATAAATCAAGTAAATCTATTTCTGCTGTTGTCGTATTTCTTTCTTGCAACCATACGCTTGTCTATAACACAATTAATGGGACAATCCAGGATGCGAACTAGGAATCGCAGAAGTCAGAATGCACGCAAATAAGGAAATTTAAATATCGAGAATTCTTTTAATAGAGGATAGAATAGGTGACAGCAAAATCCAAACGCGTACTAGAATAGCAAAAGATGCCTTCCAAAAGCTAAGCAAGTTTTTCTGTGTAACCCATAGCTGGGGGAGAAAAGATAAATGTATGAATCTATTTTCCCAATGATATTTGCGCGTAAGTAAAACTAATGAACTTGGCTCTCCTTTTCGCCACTCCAAGCTCTCCTTTTCGCCACTCCAAGCTCTCCTTTTCGCCACTCCAACCGATTCATATTCATTGAAGTCTATACAGTTAAATCTTTTCTCGATTTAAGGATACAACCTTAAACATAATGTTGAATCTTAACCGCGACACGACAATTAGAACAAATTATATTTGAAATTAAATTCACGTTTATTAATTTACGGTGGATGTACGTTTAATTAATTCATGCTTTTGTCATCAATCTGCCATTATTATTGCTCATATCTTGACAGAGAAAATATTTTTCAAATGATTTTTCTCATCAGATATTTAACCTTATAAAAAATACAGGACGCAATTTTCCCAAAGTCTATTGACATTTATTTGGCCAGATCAAGTTTTATTTCATTGACATAACTGGGCAACACTAATTCCATTGTAGTTGAAAGATGTAATTTAACATTTCTGCTACACTTTATATTTGGCGATGAAACGCGATGCACAGTAAACAGATGCAAATTTCTTTGGTATAATTATATCATCAATCTTTTTCAAAGAGATTTACGACATTGAGATTCTCGTCTTATTTCCACTGAGCTCTACGAAGTCAGCCAGAAAATAATTCAGACATTAGGGATCACCATCAGTAGTTTCATCGCGTTTTCTTTAATCTGGTCTTCGGTCTGAAATCGGCGGCAACGTTAGTTTTGAGAAGATCCAATGGCGGTGGGTCGGAAAACTTGGAATCCCGAGATCTTCTTATAATTCTCGTACAGTCGATTTCTTATAATTGCAACCTGTACGCATCAAGGCTGCGCAACCAGTTTTCCTCCAGATATTCAGATGCTGGATACATTCTAAAACACATATCATAATAATAATAATAATAATAATAATAATAATAATAATAATAATAATAATTTCATTTTAACTGCTGTAAAAATGGTCGGATAATTGTAGCACTCGAGAAAATAATTGACTGCTTTTGGCAGGCATTTATTAAAATTACATGACTTAGATGAGAAAAAAAATTGAGGGATAGCTGTGATATCTTAGCTGGGGCTGCTCAGTTCAAAATCGTTTACGCTTTCTTGAAGGGGGGGGGGGTGACTTATTTTTCCTCTCTACAGCCTCTTCCCCATATAAGGAACGTCTCAAACCTATCGTAAATATAGCTGTTCCCATGGTAAGTATTCAGATTAACTCCACCAGTTCAGACATTTACAGCTATGCTATGTCCACGAATCACGAATTTCTTCCGTATTCCATTTGTAATGAAGAAGACGCGAACTGTTACTTTGTGAAATTGACTTCCAAATTGACATTTCCCCTGTCTTAACCTCTTCAAATTAAGAGTCAGTTTTTTTTCATTATCTTCATAATTTTTACCTACTACTAGCTCATTTTACTTTTATATCACACACCTCATTCAGTAAGCATCTACCTTGAGTGGCTCTCGGACCTTGTATAAGGTGAATTTTAGTCATGAAAAAATCTTCGCTACTATTTACTTTTCTTTTCTGATCCTATTCAAAGCCTCTCTTCCAACGTTTTTTTTTTTTTTTTTTAACTCCCACCCCACCACTATCATTAATGCTTGGGTCCAAAGCAATACTATTTTTCGGGAATAACTGTACACCGACGTCCATCTTTTTTTTTTTTTTTTTTTTTTTCTCTTCTAGTCATGAATTCGCTATCAAAATAAATGGTGACTGCACCGCTCGGAGAAATATCGAAGTCATTGCTCTTAAGATATTATCACAAAAATTGCCAACCAAAAGCAGGATTTGAACTCGGCAAATAAGCCACTTTCCTGCACCCATTCATCGTTTTTTTTTTTCATATTTTGCACACGCAGAATCAAATCAGGCGAATAAGTTTTCTTCCGTGAACAAAGTTAGGCGTATTCAACAGAACGTGATTTAAGAAATCTTTTCCTCGACTCATTTGAGAAAATGAATACTCATTTTTTTTAAATCGTTATCTCATTTGTTCCCTTAAGTATATTCTTTCTTTCTTTCTTCCTTTCTATCTGTTTTTTTTTTTTTTTTTTTTTTTTTTTTTCTTCACCTTTCTCTTATCAATAGCGCCAGTGGTTAAAGTTTATCACTAATTACACAATAGAAAACCTTGTTTCCATTTTATTCCAAAATTATTGTCTTAATTCCCTCAGAGTTGTTTCCGTATTTCGAATAAATATTGCAAGTTTTTCTTTTTTTCATTTTCTCCCTGAATGCAATTCACCTTTTGTTCTTTCAAATTGAAGTCTTTTTTTTTTCTTTTAAATAATATTTTTTAATTTATTTTCCTTATAATCTTCTTCTTGTCTACAACTTCCTGGTTTCGTGTTTTCGGAACTAAAAGAAAAACTCTCTTCCTTTTTCTCTATCACTACTTCCACCCAAACTTCCATTTAACCTTTTCGATCAACTCTTTCCACATATTCTAATTTTTACACTTTCTTAACTGACATTTTCAAAGAGATTAGTTTATCTTTGACTTATTTTTGCTTGCAAAAAGACAATGACGTTCACTATAGAAACAATAACACCGATAAAGTTAGAATTTATTGTTTAGCTGTCTACATGATTTGTTGTGATTATGACGATATTACAATTTTCTCATGTAATCGTGTTGGGAATTGCATAGTTATTGTAATTTTTTTTGTTATTCTTCCTACAGACAAAGTACGCGAATTTCTTAACTTTTGTTCACCAACCAACACCAGACCCTAACCCCTGAATCAAAAGTATTGAGGGGAAAACGATAAAACATACACGAGACACAGGTGTACACGTTCTTGCGTAATCAAGAAAAGCTATCAAGCTTCAAGCGATTGACAATTTAGATATATATATATATATATATATATATATATATATATATATATATATATATATATATGTATATATATATATATATATATATATATATATATATATATATATATATATATGTATATATATATTTATATATATATATATATATATATATATATATATATATATATATATATATATAATCATTCTTTATTACTTACGATATGTTGCTTTATCGTATGATTTAGTATTTTCTTGAAATTGTCATTATTATACACGATACAACAGTGAACGAATAAGTGCTGCGATTAACGATCATCTTTTGCACAAGACTATTCGCTTCAAAGAATGAAGTCATACTTGTCAATGAAGTCAAATTCAGCAAAGAAATATTAAACAAAACATCTCCACATATTGGTAACTTACAGGGAATGCCGAACTGAATTTCCGCGAGTACACTGTTCTCGTTTCAATGTCTACATCCAGGGGAGATAAATCGACTCGTTGTTACTTTTAATACTGCTATGTTATTGCTTACGCTGTTTCCACTTGGACACAGGGCGAGCAATAACTGAGCATTAAGAAATGTTTCTTTGCTTTCATCATTTGTCTATAGAAGTCTCATAACATATTCAAAGACTTATGCATTATATAGTACATAAATATTTATATTAGCATCAATACGTAACATCACATTCGTTGAACAGGCCATGTAATCCATATAAGCAACGTCAAACCCTAGTACCAAATCCTTTGACAGGGATTTCATCACTGGTCAAAAACACCGCGGTTTCTTTGTGCGCCGCTGTAAAGATCAAGTGGAAGAGACAAGGAAAAGGGACACTATGAACCTCCTAAACTGAGGGAGAGGGGTGAGGACTAGCGACAAATTGTCCACCCGGCTTAAAGCTTTTTTCTTTTCCGAGGACACGCGCCAAAGACAGAGGGCTCGAAAAATCTAACTGACATCGTCTGTCATGATAAAGTGTAACGGATGGGCGAACGAATGAGGATCGGTGTTGGCCCGGGCATCGAGTAGGGGTGAATGTAACACAAGAATGAAATACTCCGAAACGAGGAATAGCCGACGCACACCGAAACACACACAGGCACACAGAGACACGCACACATACACACACATATATGTGTGTGCGCATAGACACACATATACTTGTGTGTGTTTGTGTGTGTGTGTGTGTGTATCTGTCGGCTATTTCTCGTTTCGGAGTATGCCCATACTACTACTCAATGCCCGTGTCTCCGTCTTTGCCGACACCGACTCTCATTCGTTCGCACATCCGTTACACCATATATATATATATATATATATATATATGTATGTATGTATGTATGTATGTATGTGTGTGTGTGCGCGCGCGTGTATGTGTGTGTGTAATGGGGTACGATGGAGTAATGGTTAGAGTCTTGGATTGAGAAATCAGAGAGCTGAGTTCGAATTCCAGTCGAATCCATTACATTCAGTTACGTGCTAATACCCTTGGGAAAGGCATCAATCCTCTTCTTCTCCCTCCAGCTATGGGTAAATAGTAGGACAGACTGGGTAATATAGCTTTGTATGGCAACTGGTCTAGGAGAAGGACAAGTCTGAATTCAAAACCTGCGGAGTGTCGTTTGGGGACCTTGTGGCACGTAGTGCACCAGGTCTCTGTAATCGGCCCTTCAAAAAGTGTGGCTGGTCCTGCACGAAACCTTCACCACTATATTCAATTTTCATGTGCTGTTGTTGGACTGTCAGAACTGATCTGCTTGAGCCTCATACGAATTCGATGGGAGAGTCGAGTATATGCGTGTGTGTGTCCGAGCCCGAGTGTGTACGTATGTCATTGTTAGTGATTTTAATGTCAGTGAGTGGAAAGTGTAACAATGATGGTACTCTGCTTATTTTACTAGGTGGGGTGTTGGAGCTGTTTATCGATAATACCATGATCCAATTGAAGAATAGGTATAAAACAACGTGGATGCAACCTGCTTTAAAACAATGGCACCTCCTGGCACTTTTGAGGTGATGCGTTATTCCAGGTGGTCAGATTTTAAAGAATATATTTATGTATTGAATGGTATATGCACTGAGGTACTAAAAACAGTGAAGTTTAAGATTTTAAGATGAGGAAACACAACGATTGATGCAGAAATTGAAGAGATTTTCCTAGAGAAACAAAGAACTCTCCCATGTTTGTTTCAAGGTAAACTGTCACATGATGAAAGACACAACGTGATTGGATCAATGTTGCAAAGAAGGTTACACGTAGAATTTGTCATATATTGGATAAATGGTGAAATGATAAAGCTGAACAAATTCAGGATACAATAGACTTGAATGATTCAAAGCTCTTATCCAACCATCTGCGGGATGTATATGCCCCCACCACTCTCAACTCCGGTGAACATACTTGAAGCTAAGACAGAAACACTCCCATTTGTAACCTTAATGGCATATTGAAAATATAGCGTGAACAATTTCATGAATTTTTTAAACGTCCTTAAGGATTTTATAAATAGTATTCCTAACAGACATTTTTAGAAAGAGCTGGCCAATTATCTGTCGCTTGGTGAGACCAAAGCTGCACTAAAAATAAAAAGAGCTAAATAGTATATGCACTGAAGTACTAAAGCATTTAGTACTGTCACTAAAAGTCTACACCTTTTATTACAAGATTCTTTGGAAAAAAAAGTATCCGTTTCGGACGAATAAATTAATGGTTATGCTTTTCAAAATATTCCTGGTGGTAATGACATTTGTAGTAACTAGAAGGGTATTTATTTTTTGTCTTTTATTAGTATAGTTTTATATAGGACAATGTTGCGCCAGCATATTGCTAATGACGTGCATGAAGAATTGCAATGTGGCTCTCGAGCAGGCAAAAGTACCATGAATATGATTTTTTTTCTGCAAGGCAATTATCGGAAAAGTGCAAAAATCAAAGTATAGATTTATGTCAAGTATTTTTTGATTTGTCAAAGGTATTTGATACAGTCAACAGAATTGTTTTGCATTGAGAAAGTTTTTTGCCCGGAAAAAATTTATTAGCATAATTCGTTGTTTTCACGATGGCATGATAGCGTAAGAAAATGATAATTTTAAGCTGCTTAAACCATTTGAAATAAAGAATGGAGCGAACAGGAAAACATTGCAAACTCCTACTCTATTTACCCTTTACATTACAAGGATGTTTTATATGGCATATTATATAATACTTTTCAACAAAATCTACATTTTTTCAATGCACTTAATTCTGTGGTGAATATTAGTTTCATAGACCGAAAATCATAGAATGAATATTTAGGTTCAAAATCGGCTCAAAATTCCGTTGGTGCATTGACATATTTTCATACATGTGCTTGAATTATTATAATTAAAAAGATATGCACAGACATCATATATATATATATATCCCTGTAGTGCAATGCAGTTTCAACATACTAAACCGACTGACATTAAACGAATGGACGCCAGAACGAAAAAGCTTCTCACTTGTCACTGCATCCATCATCCCAAGGCTGATTTTGATCGTATGTGTGTGCCTAGATCCGAAGGAGGGAGAGGATTAGTTCAACTAGAAATGTCTTACAAAATTACAACAATCGGCCTTCGAAGAAACCTGGAAACTACAGAAGGCTGATGATTTGTAAAAGAACATGAAATAAATAAGAAATTTTATTTAGCAATAAAGGAAGCCAAAAAGTTCAAAATGGAGTTTCAAATGAGTGAAGGAATGCAAATAAAGCATAATACACCTACTTCTTAAAAAAGAAAAACAAAAGCAAATGCAATCGACCAGATGCAGAAACGATGGCAGGATAATCCTCTTCACGGTCAATATTCAGTCCATATCAAACAAGCCGTACTCTGGATGCGTAGTGCAATGTTAAAAACTGAAAGTGAAGGTTTTATTCTTGCTTCACAGGACAAATGCTTGCTAACTAGAAATTACTAAAAACGCATATTGAAAAATTACGTTAGCCCAAAATACAGATTCTGTGATAAATATCCAAAAAGAATTGACCATTTTTTATCAGGTTGCACTGTATTGGAAGCTATTGAATATGAAACCTGACATGAAACAGTGAGTCAATATCTGCACTGGAAAATATGCAACTTTTATGTAAAGGAAACTTCAAGAAATTGATATGAAAACCACACAGATCTGGATACAGAGATTGGTCCTGAAACAATTTCATGAGATTTACACACAGACAGAACAATCAACGGTAATCGTAAAACATAGTGATCAGAGACCGCAAATACAAAATGTGCCTCCTTTTTCCAATGGTACTCTTTGCAGACTGTAATGTATCTTTGAAAATCTTCAAAAAAACTATCAAAATACAAGGACCTTGAAATCGAAATCTCAAAAATGTGGCACATGAGAACATCAACAGTCCCTGTTGTAGTTGGAGCACTCGGATTGATTGGAACAGTCCAGTAGACTCATTGAAGGGATTGCTGGTTCTCCATGCCTTAAAGAAATTGTACTCACAAGTCACAGCCGACACCTTACGAAGGGCTTTATATAAAATGTGTATGAATTTAGATTGATTTAACAAAACAAAAAAAAAAGATCAGTAAAGATGTCATGGAGCCATTCCTGACCTTAGGTCTCTGGTTGGAACCCGGAAAAGAAATTAGTATACACCAGAAACCAAAATAGATAATAATAATAATAATAATAATAATAATAATAATAATAATAATCGGATTGATTGGAAAAGATTCTGGTCTCTGATTGATTGGAAAAAGTTCCGATAGACTCATTGAAGGAATTCCTAGTTCTCCATGCCTTAAAGAAATACCAAAAAATTGTGCTCACAAGTCACAGCCGACACCTTACGAAGGGCTTTATCTATGTAAAATATATGTGATCTTGGGTGTTTGTTTCTTGTTGTTTTTTCCTCAAACATTTCCAGTGGAAAATGTCATGGTGCCATTTTTGACGTTAAGTCTCTGGTTTGAACCCGGAAAGAAATGAGGTATACACCAGAAATCGAAGAAAATAAAAGAATAATAATAATGGTAAATGCTTTATTCTTGCTTCACAGGACCAATGGTTGCTAACTAGAAATTACAAAAGATACATACTGAAAAAATGTGTAAACCCGAAATTCAGATTTTGTGATATTTATGTAGAAATTGATCCTCTTGCATCAGGTTGAACAGTATTATCAACCACCGAATCTAAAACTCAGCATAACATTTTTGGAAGTCTTCCCGTCCTCCCACCTTCTTCTGTTCTCATATTGATATCTCACCATACCCTCAGAGGGTGTCAACGGTTTTCCCTCTCTCTCACAGTGATATCTCACACCTATCCCCTCAATGGGTGCCAGCAGGCCTCCCCTCCTGCCTCACATGATCACTTCCGCCTGGCTCTCGTTATCATTCAGCCAATGGGCGCTCAGCAGCGTGGGTGTGGCTAGACTAGCTATATGCAAATTTTATGGGTAAGAAACTGCAAGAAACTGGTATGAACATCACCCAGACCGGGTTACAGAGATAGGACATGTAACAATTTTATGGGACCTTGCAATACACACAAAGAATCAAAGCTAATCACTCAGACATCGTAATCAAAAACCACAAGAACAAAATGTGATTTCTCTTTGACATGGCAGCCCCTGCAGATTGTAATATATCTTTGAAGATCTTCAAAAAACTATCAAAATACAAGGATCTTGAAGTAGATATCTCTAAATTGTGGAACATGAGTACATCAATAATTCCAGTTGTAGTTGGAGCCCTCGGATTAATAGAAACATTGAAGAAATTCCTGGTCGCCAATGCCTTAAAGAAATACAAAGAAATTGTACTCACAAGTACAAAGAGCTTTATCTATGTAAAATGTGTGTAAACTCAGGATCTAACCAACGCCTTTATCCACTGTGCCATGTGTCCCTGTGGATAAAGACGTTGTTTAGATCCAGTTATATGACCCAATGGGTGTGAGTTCAATGCCTGGTTAAGTCAACACAGAAATTGGAGAGGGGAATTAACAGGAGATAACTGATAACTGACATCCATCAAACATGGCACGTGGAACTAGAACAGTCTATCCCAGTGAGAGAAATAAAAGGTTCAGTTCGAAATTCCAGCGTACAACGGCCGAAACGTTGTGATGAATATGGCAACAAATATGAGCACAATCGTCCGAATAATGTAAATAGTGTACATAATACCTCATCTCAAAAATATAGACAGATACTGAAAGGCCGAAACGTTGTGATAAATATGGCGACAAAGATGAGGACAATGGTCCGAATAATGTAAATAGTGTAACCTCATCTCAGAAATATTGACAGATACTGAAAGTCCGAAACGTTGTAATATATATGGCAACAAAGATGAGGACAATAGTTCGAATAATGTAAATAGTGTACATAATACCTCATCTCAGAAATATTGACAGATACTGAAAGGACGAAATGTTGTAATAAATATGGCTACAAAGATGAGGACAATAGTTCGAATAATGTAAATAGTGTACATAATACCTCATCTCAGAATATTGACAGATACTAAAAGGCCGAAACGTTGTAATAAATATGGCGACAAAGATGAGGACAATAGTCCGAATAATGTAAATCGTGTACATAATACCTTATCTCAGAAATATAGACAGATACTGAAAGGCCGAAACGTTGTAATAAATATGGCGACAAAGATGAGGACAATAGTCCGAATAATGTAAATAGTGTACATAATACCTCATCTCAGAAATATAGACAGATACTGAGAGCAACTCGTACTACACAAAGCAACCATAAAACATAATAATAATAATAATAATAATAATAATATTTTTTTTTTTTTGTCAGTGGAAAATGTCATGATGCCATTTCTAACCTTAGGTCCCTGGGCGGGATCCGGAAAGAAATGTGTAATCGCCAGAAATCAAAGAAAATAATAATAATAATAATAATAATAATAATAATAATAATAATAATAATATAGACATGCCATAGTCTTTAGAAGTGTTCTTGAAATAAGCTTTCGGTTTATAAAAAGATCAAATACTTTTGGTATAGCCTAATATATCTTTGATTGTGTTTGCCTTAGGATCAAACTTGCGACCATGTTTCGCAATTCATTGATCATGAATGTATACTCTTTGGATGCAACTTGAGACCAAAGTTCACATTTTCGTGTAAACGTCTTTATCCTTGTAAATAGGCATTTATTAATTTAACTAAACAATCACGTGAAAATGCACGTGTATGAATACAAAAATTCACACGTACACACATATTTTCCCCATGAACGCGCACGCACACACTCGCGCACCCATAAATATCCGTATACGTATTTGCCCATTATATAAATGTACGTATATTTATATAATGGGTAGACACCGAGACGTAAATTTATAGACACTTTAACGCACTCACTGAGGCAAAGAGCCACGCGCGCATTAAAATACGTGTTCATGCGCGCCCAAATAAAATTGAAGGAAATGAAGAGAGCTCGTAAAAAATAGGAAAGTTTAAATACGCAGATATATTTTTTTCCTGGCTTTTCCCCCTTTCTTGGCTTACAAACACTGACAGCTAATCTCTTTCTTATCTGCTTTTAAAAGCACAAAAAAAAGGATTTAAACTCTTTTTGTTGGCATCCCAGGTAGATCTTTTTTTTTCTTTCTCTCTCTCTCTCTCTCTCGCGCGCGACTTATCTGTGTTTTGATCCTTTTGCTTTTACCTACGCACCCCCCTACGTCCTCCTACGCACCCCCGTCTGTTTTGCTTCTTATGATCTATCAAATAGATAAGAATAAATAAAATAGCATATATTTAGTGAAAAAGTGGAGATAAATTTACATTAAACAAAAAAAACAGTAATAGGTAACGTCTTGCATAAAAGAAAACACAAGAGTGGCGATAGAAGAAAGAGAAAAAAAGATGGAGCCACGGAGACATTTTAAGAAAAACGGTAAAAAAGAAGTAAAAAATAGAAATGAAAGAAAGAAGAAACGGAATTCATGGAGAGAAAGTGACAGTGAAGAAAGAATTAATCGAAAGAAAAACAGAGAGGGATATAAGAATTAAGGAAAAGAAGAAGAAGAAAGATACGGTGCTTAAAAATGGAAACAAAATCTAGAAAGAAAAAAATGAAAGAATGAAAAGTAGAAAAGAAACGAATGGGAAGAAGGGTTAAATGAAGAAAAGAGGAAAAGTAAAGAATGAAGTTAACAAAGAAAAGACAAATATAATGAAGAAAAGGAAGGAAAATGAAAAGACGACATACACAAGACTCAAATAGCAAAAGCGATAATGAAGGAAAATTAAAGAAAGAAAGAATAAAAGAAAGAAAAGAAAAAAGAAAGAAATGTAAAGAAAGAAAGACAAAACGAAAGAATGAAGAAAGAAACGATGAGAAAGAAATAGGCATGGCAGAAGAAAAAAAATGAAATATATTGTAGACAGCTACCGTACAAAAACATTTCTTTTTTAATCTAAAATCTATTTGTGATAAAAGTCGGATAAAATGTTTTTGTATATTGAAACGTAAGTTTAAACGCTTCCATACATACATACATACATACATACATAACATACATACATATATATATATATACATACATATATATATATATATATATATATATATATATATTATAAACACACACACACACACACACACACATATATATATATATATATATATATATATATATATATATATATATATATATATATATATATATATATATATATATATATATATGTATATATATATATATATATATATATATATATATATATATGTATGTATGAGACAAGGGTGGGGGAAAATTAGTGTTTTAAAGCCAAGTCAATCTTACATCAATGTCTCGCAAAAATTATTTTTCTTTCTATCTTTCTTTTCAATAATTTTCCTCACTGTTTTTATAACAAAATATTTTGTTAACTTTTTTTCATTTTATTTAAATTTTAGGGATTTATAAGTTTTTTTTTGTTTTTTTTTTTATTTCCCAGATGTGTATTTATTTGTTTCAACAATTTTTCCCTTCTTGTCGCTTATATCAAAGCAAAAGTAATGAGTCGTACTAAAAAAAAAAATAAATAAATGAATAAAAAAAAAAAAGAACAGAAAGAAAAGTCGATTAAAAATGAAGAAAAAAGAATTCCCGTTTGTTCGTAGCAGTTTTATACTGGCTTTTGTGCATTTGCCGGGAACAACCACTTTTTTCTTCGCCTGTATTTTTTCGCTAATAGATTAAAATGACGTTTACTTAAACGTGCCAATAATTTGCGGTAATTCGATTTGATTTTCACTGATTTCTGTTGTTATTGGTGATGCGCTATCAACATTTTGTCAGGTTTGATAATATTTTTCTCTGTTTCGACAGAAAAGCATTTCACTGAGCAAACGTAGGGAAGTGACGTCATTTTAGTAATGGAGGTGATAGATTATGTTTCTGAGAACGACTTTGACTGAGAACTCAAGTGCTATTGATTATTACAACGTTAGTTATATTACACTTGGCAGGACTTTCCCAAATGAATTGCATTATCAACTTCTTTTATTTCCTTATCTCCAACAATTATCACTCAATACAACATGTAATGCTTCTTAATAATTATTTAATGGCAACAATTTCCTATTATGTTATAAATTTCAGAGCACTTGATTGGAAATGGCACACTCTGTATGGAAATCTTTATCAAAACATTCTTTGTCATTGCAAATTTACCAACATACGGCAGACTGGTCTTGGAATAACATTACCGTTTTGTTATTAGCAGGTAATCCCTAAAGGTGGAGATAAATATATGTCATAGATAGATAGATAGATAGATAGATAGATAGATAGATTATGAACAAAATAAGATAGATAGATAGATAGATAGATAGATAGATAGATATTAACAGAATATATATATATATATATATATATAGAGAGAGAGAGAGAGAGCTAATAAACAGGTTGAGATAGAGAGATAGATATGAAGACATATATATATATATATAGAAAGAGAGAGAGAGAGCTAATTAACAGGCTGAGATAGAGAGATAGATATGAATATAAAGACACACATATGTATATATATATATATATATATATATATATATATAGAGAGAGAGAGAGAATTAACAGGCTAAGATAGATAGATAGATAGATAGATAGATAGATAGATAGATATGAAAACTGATATATATATATATATATGTGAGAGTGAGAGTGAGAGAGAGAGATAGATAGACACATAATGGTCGTATTAGCTGTTTCCTCATAAGCAAACATACAGCAGGGAGGAATGATAGAGGAAAGGATGAGGAGAAGGATAGTGGATAGACCAAGGCAAGAGATGTCGATTGACATTACGTTTGAATAGTTGGAGATTAAAGCTATCAGGGAAACAGGAATAGGGAAGGGAGTTCCACAGGCGAGAGGTGCGAGATATGAAGCTATTGGAGTAGAAGAGACGGCTACATTTAACAGTTTCAACAGTGAAAGGATGAGAGCGGGATGCCACCCTCGTAGGACGCTTGAATTTGCGAAGTCTGGGAACCAGCGAAAGCAGATCATCGGAGCAATTACCATGAAAGTATTTGTAAAAAAGACAGAGGGAGGCGACGGCTCGTCTGTGAGAGAGCGACTGCAGGCGAGATGCCAGATCAGGGCCAATTATATTGCATATCCGTCTCTGTATCAAGAACCCAGAGGCAAACAGTAGGGGCTACAGACCATCGTAGATGAAATTGTTTTTTTTTTGCTTAAGATCATTCTTATCCCAACTATAGATACCTTTATCATCAGTATAGACACTTTCATCATCAATACATTGGCCTCGTGATGGAAAGGAGGAAACTTGTTTCGTATTAATAAATTCGTTTGGCATTTGTTTTGAAATGCTAAAATGAACAATGTCTATCTCTTTACATCTATGATTGTATATAGGCAGGGCGTACTTGGACTCACATTTCCTTGTCGTTCCCTTTGAAATATTTCGGTATTGATGACCTCAGCATATGTCCTTGTGGGCCGATATAATTCTTCGATCAGATCTCGCATCAGTGAAGTCAGAGCTTTAAATACGTTTTTTAATGGATGTAAAGAGGAAGTTCTCTATTGATGTAGTCATATGCTTGTGCGAGCTCAACAAAGCAGGTATACAATTTTCTATTGGGGAGATAAAATTTTATGGAAATGTTTGAGGATATATATATATATATCTATACCATCATTACATCCCTTACCAGAGAAAAACTGGATAGGCGTGTAGGTAATAAATATGTTATTAATAAACTCTCAAATATTGTTGACGTACAAACATATTTTTCTCTATCATACTTTTTATGCCTAACCTGTCAAGACACTCCCTCTCACTCACTCTCTCTCTCTCTCCCTCCTTCTCTCTCTCCCTCTCTCTCCTTCCATCTCACTCTCCCTCTCTCTCTCTCCCTCTCTCTCTCTCCCTCTCTCTCCCTCTCACTCTCTCTCTCCTCTCCCTCTTTCCCTCTCTCTCTCCCTCCCTCCCTCCCTCTCTCTCCCTCTCCTCTCTCTCCTCTCCCTCCCCTTCCCTCTCTCTCCTCCCTCCTCTCTCTCTCCCTCTTCCTCCATCCCTCTCTTCCTCGCCCTCCTTCCTCTCTCCCTCCCTCCCCCTCTCTCTCTTCCTCACCCCTCCTTCCCCTCTCTCCCTGCCTCTCTCCCTCCCTCTGTCCCCTCCCTCTCTCCCCACCTCTCTCTTTTCACTCTCTCACTCTCTCCTTCCCTTCCTCTCTCCTCTCTCTCTCGCTCTCTCCCTCCTCTCTCTCGCTCTTTCTCCCTCTCTCTCTCCCTAGCCCTCCTTCCCTCTCTCTCTCCCTCCCTCTCTCTCGCTCTTTCTCCCTCTCTCTCTCCCTAGCCCTCCTTCCCCTCTCTCCCTCCCTCCCTCTCTCTCTCCCTCTCCCTACCTCTCTCTCCCTCTCTCTCTCTCTCTCTCTCGCGCGCGCATACGTGCGTATACCAACAAAATGATCCTAGGGTACTGATCATGATACCCAGTTTGATACAGATAGATGCATCACAACTAAATGTTAACTTGCAGATGGGGATCAGTTAGAAATACAATTATGTCGGGTAAGACAATCCGCTCAGTTGGGCTCCGATCGAGGGTGTTCCCAACTATTTTGATATGATACCTAAGTAGCTTTGGCTGTTCCACATTTAAAACATAAAAACAAACAACTTTCTCAAAAACCGGCCACGATATTCTACCACTACTCTAATCCATAAACAGACATGCACAGTGTATCAACCGGAGAGGGTTGGGCTATATTGTGTCGTCCATTTTAATTCTCCAAGAATAAATATATGCATGTTGGTAGGTCCAATCAATATTAGAAGCCATAAGAGCCACGCTTGGTGCAGAAGCAGGGTATTTATTATTTTTATCATTATTATTATTATTATTATTATTATTATTATTATTATTATTATTATTATTATCTTATTTCTGGCGTTTACACATTTCTTTCCGGGTCCCGCCCAGGGACCTAAGGTTAGAAATAGCATCATGACACTTTCTACTGACAAAAAAAATTACATAGATAAAGCCCTTCGTAAAGTGTGGGCTGTACTTGTCAGAACAATTTTTTGTATCTCCTTGAGGCATGGATTTCCAGGAATCCCTTCAATTATTCTACTGCAATCTTTTCCAACCAGTCCTAGGGCTCCAACTACAACAGGGATTGTCGATGTTCCCATATGCCACATTTTAGAGATTTCTATTTCAAGGCCCTTGTATTTTGACAACTTTTTGAATATTTTCAAAGATACATTGCAGTCAGCAGGGACTGCCATATCAATAAGGAGGCACCGTTTTTGTTTGTGGTCTTTAATAACAATATCTGGGCGGTTAGCTTTGATTGTTCTGTCAGTGTGTATTGTGTAGTCCCATAGAATTGTAACAGGTCCTATCTCCGTAACCGGGTCTGGGTGGTGTTCATACCAGTTTCTTTCAGTTTCTTTCCCGTAGAAGTTGCAGATTTTCCAGTGCAGATATTGGCCCACTCCGTCATGCCGGGTTTTATATTCAGTGGGTGC
This sequence comes from Acanthosepion pharaonis, assembly GCA_903632075.3. Lineage (NCBI taxonomy): Eukaryota > Metazoa > Mollusca > Cephalopoda > Sepiida > Sepiidae > Acanthosepion > Acanthosepion pharaonis. The sequence goes on from CAHIKZ030000491.1 coordinate 1,199,640, forward strand.
CAATGTCGTGCAACCTGATACAAGATGATCAATCGTTTCTGGATATTTATCACAGAATCTGCATTTTGGGCTGACACAATATTTTAGTATATGTGCTTGATAATTCCTAGTTAGCAAGCATTGGTCCTGTGCAGCAAGAATAAAACATTCAGTTTCAGCTTTCAACCCTGCACTACCTAGCCACTGATCGGTACGGGTTTTGTCTACGTCAGCTTGTTTGGTACGGGCAGAGTATTGGCCATGAAGCGGTTTATCTTGCCATCGTTTCTGTCGGCTACATTCGTCTTTGCTGTCTTTTTTAAGTATTTTGCAGTTTCAGCCGGTGTATTGTGCTGTAGTTGCATCTCTACGCCCATTTGAAACTCATTATTATTATTATTATTATTATTATTATTATTATTATTATTCACACACTGTTGTTTGAAACCGGCGATTGAGTGACAAAAAAATCTATTCCCTTCTCTAAAACCCTCTACAGTATTTCTGCCATTTTCAGTCGCGCCTCGCGTTGTCTGAGCGATGTTGATTCTTTTTTCCCGAATTAACAGATTCTCTAATCATTTCGCTAGATTTTTCCTGATTATTCCTAGTGATCCCCCAAAAGATTGGCCCAATTCACCTTCATGCTGTGTAATATTTTCTGTTTTTGAGAGAAGTCCAGAGACTTATGCAGTTTTATCTCTCATCTAATTATATTCTGTGGTCGAAGGGAACAACAGATTTCACACACTGACAGATTTTGTTTCTCTTTACTCACAATCAAAATCTATTTACATTATGACATCCGTTGTTCATTGAGGAGGACAAAATTATTATTATTATTATTATTATTATTATTATTATTATTATTAATTCATTTGATTTCTGTTGTATACCCATTTCTTTCTTGGTCCCAAACTAAGGACAGAAATGGATTCCTGACGTTTTCCACTGAACACTTTTATTAAAAAAATACAAATCCTAAGATAACATACATTTTACATAGATAAAGCTCTTCATAATATATAAGCAGTATATGTGAGTACATTTTTTGTATTTCTTTAAGGCATTGGCTCCCAGGAATCTCTTCACTGAGTCTATCGGAACATTTTACAATTGATCCGTGGGCTCCAACTACATATTTTGATAGTTTTTTGAAGATCGTCAAAGATACATGAAAATCTTCAAGAACTGCCATGTCTATAAGAAAGCACATTTCTGTTTTTTGTTGGTTTTTTTTTTTTTTTGTTCTTTGATCACGATGTCTGAGCGATTAGCTTTGAATGCTTTGTCTGGGTGTATTGTAAAGTCCCATCAAATTGTTACAGGTCTTATCTCTGTAATCGTGTCTGTGTGATGTTGATACTAGTTTCTTGAAAGTGTGACGTCTTCGCCGCAGCGCCAGCTGTTCGCTCTTCGCAGCTCCGTCCGGGTGTCGCTGCTCCAAGCGTGACGTTCTAACCCTTTTGTGATTCGGGTAGGAATCTGGTTAGATTTGATATCAGCCTCGCCGTTCCCAACTCGCTTCCAACGCCTGGTTACCAGGGTAACTGCACTGATCTCCAGTCTTCCTACCCACGTTGTGAATTGATCTTAGACAGACGAGATCAAACAAGGGTTGGGGCCGTAATGCAAGCTGAGTCCAACGGGGGTGATAACACACGAATATGCATAAAAGAAAATAAAATGAAAACTCACAAAGTTCAAAGTATCAAAGAAAAAGGTAACAAACTTTTATGTCTAGTTGTTCGGTACATAGGACTGTGTCTACCTCCCGACCCGTTCTGTGGATTGTGGCACGACGCTTTCGCTAGGCAAATTTTAACGCTTCAAGTTGTCTGCTCTCTAAGAAATTTGTGTTTCGGTGTGTCTTTGGTCGAAAGTCGAAAAACTTATTTCTGTGGTCTGGTTCTAAGTCGCTCTTCAAACTAATTGTTCTTGGTTGAAGAAGAGTCCAAAATTGTGCGTGAATCTTGGTCAGCTATCTTGAGGCGGCTTAAACTACTGGGCACTCATCTCTGCCGTCCGCGGCTGAACTAACTCTGCCTGCCAAAGTCCGACGAACTTCTTCTCGCCAGGGTCCGAACTACTGGGCACTCATCTCTGCCGTCCGGGGCTGAACTCGGAACTCAGGGCCAAACGAACTCTTCTCTGCCCGCCTGGGTCGATCGAATTACTGGGCACTCATCTCTGCCGCCCGGGGCTAAACTAACTCTGCCTGCCAGAGTCCGACGAACTTCTGTCTTCTCTGCCCGCCTGGGTCGAACGAACTCGGCACTCAGGGCCAAACGAACTGGCCTCTTCTGCTCGCTTGGGGCGAACGAACTGATTTCTGTCTGGTGGGGCTTCGTTTTTATTGACGCCGTCAAAACCGGGGTGGGTCTGTCGGCGCCAGGGGTTCTTCGATAATTCTAAATACATATCCACCCTTCTTATTTCTGGTTAGGGATTTTCCACTCTTTTCCATTTTTGGTAACTCTTTCCTCACTCCCACTTTCTCACCATGCTTCTGAGGGGCGTGAACTGCCCTCCCCACTTCTTCGTAGCGGCTTCTCATACTTATACTTTGGATAGGGGCGTCGACTGATTTTCTTCGTGCGTCACGTGACCACTCTCGGCCAATGAGGTCCTGGTCGGGTATCTTTCCTTCTCCTTCGTGCGTCATGTGATCCACTTGGCCAATGACGTCTTAGTCGGGCGTGAACAACCCGTGGCTTTGTTTTGGAAAAGAAATACCTTGCTTAACCAAAAAAAAATAATTAAATCGCCGTTATCATGAACGGATAATATGACAACTCTTTGTTCAACACGTGGCGTTTGTCAAGCAGTTTATCGCCAATGCACTGGACAGCTGGATTATCTGACATGGTCTAAGAAAGGAATTTTCTCCAAGTTGGTCGCCAATTTGGCGTCTCCCAAAGCAGAAATAAAAATATGTCAGTTTCCTTCGGTTCATGTGTTGATAACAAAATTTTTATTATCGCAGGGCAAAAGTCTATTCTGTCAAAAGAAAAACTTAGCCAGTGAAACTACTTGGGTGGGATTTTAATTTTCCATACCCAGCCAAGACTGCCTGTGTTTCGTCAATTATCAAAACCTAACGTTCAAAAACATCATTGGTGACATCTCTTGATAACACAATTCCATTTTTCGCGGATAAGCGGAAATCGGTCAACGCTTGTTCGCAGGTGACCTAGATATTTTCGACATTTGATATCTATCAAAAATAAACCTTTCTTTCTTATTCCCGTCTCTTAAGCCGTGTGTGTGTGTGTTCGCCTATGACCCGTCTCGTATTACCTTTTCCTTTCCCTCTTCTTCGTTTTCTCTTTCTTTCTTCCAAATCGCCTGAATGCATGGCGGTTCAATCCTCTTGCAAAAAAAAAAGAAAGAATTATTCCCAAAACCCAAAATACACCCCGGCCTCAAACAATCCTCAAATGGTTGATAAACCGTAAAAAAGCAAATCATATATCTATAAATATATCTTTCAAATCGCCTGGATGCATGGTGCCACAAAAGTTCCTTCCCGTAAAAGTTGCATATTTTCCAGTGCGAATATTGGCCCACTCTGTCATGCCGAGTTTTATATTCAATGGGTTCTAACGCCGTGCACTCTGATACAAAACAATCATTCTGGTTCAACATAATTTTTCAGTATGTGTGCTTGGTAATTTCTACTTAGCAAGCACTGGTCCTATGCAGCCTGAATAAAACCTTCGGTTTCAGCTTTTAAGCATGCACTACGTAACCATTGATGGGTACAGGGTTTGTCCACCTCTTTGTTTGGTAGGCACTGACCGTGAAGATGCTTATCGTGCCATCGTTTCTGCATTTAGTACATTGCATTTGCTTTTGCTTCCTTTTTTAGGTTCTTTCTGGTTGCAGTCGGTGAATTATGGTTTATTTACACTTCTACACCCACTTGAAATTCACTTTTGAATTTGTTGGCTTCTTTTATTACTGAATAAAGTTTCTTATTTCTTTCATGTTCTTTCACACAGATGGTTATCTAGTCTTCTGTAATTTCTAGGTATCTTTGAAGACCGATTTTTGTGGCTTTGCAAGACAGTTCTAGTTCAACTAATCTTCTGTCTTCTTCTAATCTGGACACATATATACGATCAACATCAATCTTAGGCTGATGAAAGCGGTGGCATGTTAGAAGCTTTCTCGTTTTGACATCCATTCGCTTAATGTCAGCTATGGACCAAGTATTGATCAGCAAGAATAAAACCTTCCGTTACAGATTTTAACCTTGCACTACATAAGAAACTAACGAGTACGGGGTTTGTCGACATCAGCTTGTTTGGTGGGGGCAGAGTATTGACCATGATGAGGTTTATCTTGACATCGCTTGCTTTTGCTTTCTTTTTTTTTAGCTTCTTTGTAGCTCTGCAAAAGGTGTATTATTATTGTTATTATTATTATTATCATCATCATCATTCGATTTCTGTTATGGACACACCTACCTACCAAGTCTGCGGAAAGACCCCAAGGCAGGTCGTGGGTGTTGTTATTGACAGCGTTACATAGACAAAGTTCTGTTCTTAATAAGACAATTTTCTGTATGTCTCTTTTTGGGGAGGGATTTTTCAATGTGTTGTTTTGTTCCATTTTTATAATTCCAAGTGCACCTATTACCACTGGTATTATTCTTGTTTTCAATTTCCACATTTTTTCTCATTTCAATTTCCAGGTCTTTGTATTTTGATAGTTTTTTCAAATTCCTTGGTTGCTATGTTACAATCCGCTGGACAAGCCATATCAATTAGTAGGCAAGTTTTTTTTTTCTGGTTTTTGACAATAATGTCCGGCCTATTTGCTTCAATTTTTCTGTCTGTGTGGATGGTATAATCCCAAGAATGGTGACATCTTCTATTTCTGTAACCGGCGCTGGCCGATGTTCATATTTCAGTGTTTGCTTACCACATTTTCCAAAGTGTTTGCACATTGTCCAGTTATTTTATCTATCGTGACGATTTTTATATTCATTTGGGGCAAGTATAGAACATCCTGAGATTAGATGGTCTATTGTTTCTTGGTATTTGCATTTGGATCCACATCATTATGTATGATATTTGCCTGAAAATTCCTGATGAAAAGACTCTGGTCTTGCGCTGCAAGAAATAAAGCCTTCAGTTTCAGACTTTAATCCAGATGCTCGTAACCATCGATGAGTATTAACTTTATCAACATTGGGTTTATTTGCACGTTCTGGATATTGGCCATGCAGAGGTTTGTCTTGCCAGCGTTGTTTCATCTGTTCAAGGGCTTTATCCTTGGCTTTCTTTTTTCATATCTTTTGCTGCAATAGTTGGTTCTTGGCTTCTGTTTTGATTTACTACAGAATCTACTAAATGTAAATGTTGTTTGTATTTACTGCCTTCTTTTATTATTGAATATTTTTTCTTTCTGTTTTCATGTTGTTTCACTAATTTTATCATCCAGTCATTTGTTGTTTCCATGTAAGTTAGTAAGCCAATAGTTGTTGTTGTATGACAATTCTAGCTGAATAAGACCTCTTCCACCTTCTTTACGGGGTATGTATAGACGGTCTACATCAGCCTTTGGATGATGCATCTTTACTTAGAAAGAACTTTCTTGTTTTAGAATCCATTTGTCTGATGTCATTTGAGTCCAGTTCAAGATGTTGAAACTATATTGGACCACTGGGATGGCTAGGTTATTAATGGCCATAATTCTGTTCTGAGAATTCAATTCAGTTTTTAATACCAGTCGTACCCTTCTATAGTACTTTTGCACTATTTCTTTCATTTTCTTATGGTGAATTCCTTCTCATTTACACCTAGGTAGCTTCTCCTTGTTCTAAATCTTTTAAAGGGTCTTTTAATAGAGGAAGTTTGTTTGATCCTCGTAAAACTGTAGCTTTAGCACATTTTCCAAATTGAATTTCATTCCGATGTCTTATCAAATTGAATTTCATTCCGATGTCTTATTTGAATTTCATTCCGATGTCTTATCCAAATTGAATTTCATTCCGATGTCTTATTATTATTATTATTATTATTATTATTATTATTATCATTCGATTTCTGCTATGGACACACTACCTACAAGTCTGCGGAAAGACCTAAGGCAGGTCGTGGTGTGTTGTTATGGCCACATTTCATGTTAATTTTTTTTTTTTTTTTTTTTTTTTTTTTCTCCGATGAAGTTGCTAGCGTTACATAGACAAAGTTCTCCTTAGTGTGTGTGCTGTACTTAATAAGACAATTTTCTGTATGTCTCTTAAGCTGGGGTTTCCAGGGATTCTTTCAATGTGTTGTTTTTGTTCCATTTTTATAATTCCAAGTGCACCTATTACCACTGGTATTATTCTTGTTTTCAATTTCCACATTTTTTCTATTTCAATTTCCAGGTCTTTGTATTTTGATAGTTTTCAAATTCCTTGGTTGCTATGTTACAATCCGCTGGACAAGCCATATCAATTAGTAGGCAAGTTTTTTTCTTTCTGGTTTTTGACAATAATGTCCGGCCTATTTGCTTCAATTTTTCTGTCTGTGTGGATGGTATAATCCCATAGAATGGTGACATCTTCTATTTCTGTAACCGGCGCTGGCCGATGTTCATACCAGTGTTTGCTTACACATTTTCCAAAGTGTTTGCACATTGTCCAGTGTAAGTATTGCCCCACTCTATCGTGACGATTTTTATATTCATTTGGGGCAAGTATAGAACATCCTGAGATTAGATGGTCTATTGTTTCTTGGTATTTGTCACAGAACCTGCATTTTGGATCCACATTATTATGTATGATATTTGCCTGAAAATTCCTAGTGAAAAGACTCTGGTCTTGCGCTGCAAGAATAAAGCCTTCAGTTTCAGACTTTAATCCAGATGCTCGTAACCATCGATGAGTATTAACTTTATCAACATTGGGTTTATTTGCACGTTCTGGATATTGGCCATGCAGAGGTTTGTCTTGCCAGCGTTGTTTCATCTGTTCAAGGGCTTTATCCTGGCTTTCTTTTTCATATCTTTTGCTGCAATAGTTGGTTCTTGGCTTCTGTTTTGATTTACTACAGAATCTACTAAATGTAAATGTTGTTTGTATTTACTGCCTTCTTTTATTATTGAATATTTTTTCTTTCTGTTTTCATGTTGTTTCACTAATTTTATCATCCAGTCATTTGTTGTTTCCATGTAAGTTAGTAAGCCAATAGTTGTTGTCTTGTATGACAATTCTAGCTGAATAAGACCTCTTCCACCTTCTTTACGGGGTATGTATAGACGGTCTACATCAGCCTTTGGATGATGCATCTTATACTTAGAAAGAAGCTTTCTTGTTTTAGAATCCATTTGTCTGATGTCATTTAGAGTCCAGTTCAAGATGTTGAAACTATATTGGACCACTGGGATGGCAAGGTTATTAATGGCCATAATTCTGTTCTGAGAATTCAATTCAGTTTTTAATACCAGTCGTACCCTTCTATAGTACTCTTTACGCACTATTTCTTTCATTTTCTTATGGTGAATTCCTTCACTCTCATTTACACCTAGGTACTTATAAGCTTCTCCTTATTGTTATTATTATTATTATTATTATTATTATTATTATTATTATTATTATTATTATTATTATTATTATTATTATTATTATTATTATTATTATTATTATTATTATTATTATTATTATTATTATTGTTATTATTATTATTATTATTATTATTATTATTATTATTATTATTATTATTATTGTTCATCTTTTTCATTATGTGCCTACAAATTTCAGTTGTCTCTTTCTGGTTCTAAGTATCCTTTTTATTTCCATTTTCTCTAAAACTTCGTCGTTGTTCATGTTCAGTCAATTCTTTTTCTCAGTCTTTCTGTTGACGTAAGTCTCTTTTTCATCTGTGAAAAGATTGCTCAGCATTCACTACCATACAGGAGGACCGATATAACATAACAGTCCATTAATGTTTTATTTGCTGGATTTTGGTGCTTCCAATTCGTAATTCTTATTTTGAGGTGTTCCTTTTGCTGACAACCATACATTCTGTCATCTTACAATTGATGGTTAGTGTCGAGAGGTCCACCCCTTTTTACACAAATGGACTCACCCAGTATATACATATACTACGGCTACGTGAAGACCCGAGACAGAGCAAGACCGAGGAGTCGAGTCGAGCCGAGTCCAGAGTGACAGAGTAAAAGGTTGTAGGTAACCGGAAGAGTGAGGATGAGGTAACAGCGTTGTAGGAGTCACCGTGAGCGAGCACGTAGACTCAGTAAGAAGTTATACAGCGATACTTCAATACCAAATACTGTATATATATATATTGCTACTAACCCGTATTCCTGGAACTACTAACCTGCATTACCAGTTTGTATTATTACGTTAATACATTTTTTTTTATACATTCATTCCTGGCGTTTGTTATTTATGGGTACCGGATTTCAATCCACAACAGTTAGTCTTTTCTTATCGCTTTCCTTCACTACCTTCTGGGGGACTAGCTTTAGTTTCCTTTCTGTGTCTGCTATCAACACTGCGTCATTTACGTATCTCATATTGTTAAGATTGTAGCCGCCAATAATGAATCCTGATAGGACTTCTAATTATCTCAGAATCGCTTCACTCTAAATGCTGATTAAACATTCTTCATTTCCACCTCCTAAATTTAGGCCAATATCTAAATTTCTATCCTGTACGACACTAATAACTTTTATGAATACCGCAGCAACATTTACATGCATACTAATGGTATAGCAATAGGTTCACCACTCGTTCCTAGTTTAATTTATTTCTACATAGAAATTATAGTAAACAAAATCTTTAATAATTTTGCTATGATTTCTTTTTATATATCGATGGCATATAATGAAAACATAGATGAAATAAAAAGAGTAAAGAAACTGTGGAGAAATGTGTTTTAAACTTTACTTTGGAAATTAGCAGTAAAAATAGAATTATTTTCATTACCGTTTCAGTGGATCTTAACAATGATTATTTTCATATTCACTATATAAAAAACCTGCAAGTAAAAATGTTGTCTATTTAATATAGTAAGATCTCTATGTAGAAGCTTATGGAGCGTTATTTTACTAATTTAGCTTTAACGCTCAAAGTCTTTTATCTTATTGTGATGGATGGTTACCAGCGAGAGGGGAGAAGGGGTGTGCTTATTTTATATTACTAAAGTCTATTTGATTATTTAAGTGAATATCACCACAGATAAAAAAAAATGAACTGTTATGAAAAAAAGAAGTTTATCCGTGAAAAAGGAATTTACACATTATTTTTATAAAGAATTGAGTAACATACAAAAATCCCTTATCAACAACAATTTCCCAAGCTATGTGGTCGATAAACAAATAAAATTTGCCTCAAAGAATTATAGCAAAGCATGACATAAACAACCATCCTGATATTAAAAAATTAAAAAAAATGAAAATAACATTAACTTATTCTACCATAAACAAATATACGAAGAATATAAACAAGCTGAAGAAGCTATATATATATATATATATATATATATATATATATATATATATATATATATATATATGTGTGTGTGTGTGTGTGTGTGTGTGTGTGTGAAAATATATAGAAAATAGGAAAGATCTCGTTAGGTAAATAATCCAAAGTTCTTTAGTATTTTTGTTATTATTTTTAAAAAATAGTGCTCGATACAGAAGTTGAGCATAAATATAATTATTTATTTAAAAATATGATTCCAACACGCTACATAAGAGTTCTCATGTTTCAAAACAAGAGCGTGCGTCTGTGTATATGCGTGTGCACGTGTGTATTTATACTTGGGTTAAAATAATTATATATAGCTATGTGTCAAGTTAGCTTAATGAAATATGTTTTGTTTCTGCTTATATCATTTGAATTCGTTTATAAATAGAAATGTACGTTGCTCTTTGTTTTCATAATAAAACTTGACAATCGGAAAACAAGTCATTGTCAATATTCTTTATCTGGGTATAGGTTATAAAAATGAAGTTCACATGATATTCTATTCGTAGAACTATATGTTGAAAATGTCACCAGCAGTACCAATTTTATGATTAAAATATTGACTTGCATGATATTAATTTAACAGACAGTATGAATAAAGAAATAAAACCTTTGAAACTTTCGTTAAATTTGGAGCTTGGGAATAATAAACACAATTACGTTGTCTTACTGATTTTAAATATCAGTTGGAATTAGGCTTATATTTTCTTCTGAAAATGTGAATTTTCCCTCTTTGTTTCGGTGACAGAAAGTTGACTTCTCAGAAAACGACCGACTCAAATAAAAAAAATCATTGCTCATTTCAAGTTGTGTATTCATAACAGTCTTTCGAATTTCCCTGAATTTTTCAAGAAATTAATTTTAAACAATGCCGTTTAAAAATTAATTTTAAATAATGCTACTTACAAAAACGAACTATAAACTTGCCACAATCGTGATATTGCAAAGACGAAGAGAATATTTTTATTCGATGTTAAAAACACAAATTAAAATAAAAAAAGATAATGACATTCGTTAAAATTTCAAAACAGGTTTTCGGCAAAGCACAAATAATGAAAATGTTTCAAACTACGACCGAGGCAGTTCGTGACAAGCAAGATTTAAAAAAACTTTCAAATCCGAAGGTTATATTTTTATTCAAATTTCAAATATCACGTTTAATTACCCAACCCCCTTTTCACAATAAAACAACTATTGTTCAACATTTGTGAAAGATGAAATCGTTTTGGTATTTGCTAGTTTTTCCGGGCTGCTGTTTCCATCTTTGATTTTTACCATTATCACCGTTCTATGCATACTTACATATCTGGGTTGTATAAATATATATATATATATATATATATATATATATATATATATATATATATATATATTATCATTGAGTCTTTAAAAGAGAGTTATGAGACGAATCTTGATTTCAAACATTTATTGTAAAATATTCGATGACTGCTCTGCTCTGAATTTACTGAAGAGACATCGAATTAAGTGCGTTGACAAGATTGCTTGTCAACGCACTTAATAATATATTTGTATAAAATAAACATTTTTCATCATTCAGTAAGATTTTATTTACACACACACACACACACACACATACATATATATGCGTGTGTGTGTGTGTGTGTGTGCATGGGATTTGAATATGGAATAGAATCCGACAGAATGATAATATAATGAACAAACAGAAAACATTTATAAATTTAACATGTTTCGCTTATATTTAATCTTTTTGTATTGTTTGTTTTCCATTGCTTAAGCGCAATTGCATTATTTTTTACCTCTTTTTCTTTTCTTTTGTTTTTTTTCCCCTTGTGGATGAGTCTATTATAATCGTATGTTCCACGCGTATATTTGGAACACGCGTACGAATGCAAGAAATAATTATTAAAATGCTTCCTTGATAGTCGTCTGCGATGAAACATCCTCTGTGGAAATATAGTATAGCACGTCAGGCTATGCAGTGGTTCCGTGTGGGATATAGGTTCGATTCCTCTTGGAAGACACAATCTTTTTTTTTTCTTTAAGATTTCTCGGATATTCAAGCTATTGTTAATACTGTTTATTGTAAGCAGAGCATTTACTTGAATATTTGTATCTGTAAAAACAACGTATAAGTAAAAAGTATATATATATATATATATATATATATATAGATATATATATATATATATGCGCACGCTTGTTTTGTCCAAGAAACATTTTTGTTTAAGATAGAAGACTAGATTGATTATTTATTTTTATTTATTTATATTGGAAGTTGAATATATTCTTAGAATCATTTTAGCTTCCTTTTTGCGATTCTTTTCTCTTAATATATAAATTATATCCTTTTAACATAAAAAAATCCCGTTGCTTATGTTACTTAAAATTGTAAAATACTGGTTTATTTATTAACAACACCTATCGTTCATGTTTTGTTTATAAATTAATGATTGCACTCTGGTATATTTATCGGAGTTACTTTCATTTTACATGATTTTATGACTGTAATATAATATGTAACAAATTCTGCATTGAAATATTTACTCTTTTTTTACATCAATATTTGTTATATAAATGATAAGTATTTGTACAAAGGTTTGAAGTTTCTCTTTAAAAGTAAAAATGAATTTAAAATCAGTGTGAATTTAAAATTAGTGTCACCAATCATTAATAGTTTTCAAATTTCTTTTAACGCAAAGAAAATCAAACAATTCATACACGGTTGTAAATAAAACTTCTTATTGTCTTATACAAATAAAGGAATAGATTTATATTCAAATCATTTATTACTTTAAACGTTATTGTTAATGGATAGCCGTATTTGAGTAGACGCCTCGTTTTATCTTAAACAGTATTTTATTACGTTTAACGGCCTGATCATAAAACAAGAAAAATTATCAAAGAAAATGCAACCTCCAGCAGGATTCGAAACATTTGCAAGTGAAACCACCGTTTGACCCGACGTTCTTTGATCTTACGGCTACGAAGACTTTCAAAATCAAGCAACGTTCGATTTGCCTTAAAAGCACAGTTTAATTTCAGATGTTCATTATAAAGGACGGCGAAGGTTCGAATCATTTTCTTTAATAAGTTTTCTCAAATGATCATGCCATAGGCGAAATAAAATACTGTTTAAAATAAAACAGAACGTCTAATCAAATACGGGTATCCTCTAAAAATAAAGTTTAGATTAATAAAAAAAATATGGCTGATTAAAAAATCTATGCATTATTTTTTTTAGAAATATATATATATATTTGTATGTGTGTGTGTGTGTGTATGTGAACCTGCGTCCCCTGTTGGTTGAACCGCCGTCTCATCCAGCGTACTTTAACTGTCGAGCTTGGAAGAGTCACACACAAGCAATGTTCTATTTTGTTATTAAACCAAACTTACTCGTTCAAACATTTCCCGGGACGCATATCGACCCAGTTTCTACCATTTGAAATAATAATAATAATATGTCGGAAAAAAATTCTTTAGAAATTACTTTTTTTCGCACACAATTCTGCGAAGATATGCGTTTGGAGAACAGGTTGAATAAATGAGTGTGCTGTAAAGTCAAGATAAAAATGTGCATTATTGTAAAACTCTTCATAGCCAAGCGGTCAAAGCACGATGGACCATAATTGCGCCCGCACGCGCGCGTGTGTGTGTGTGTTTTTTGTTGTTTTTTTTTGTTTTTTTTAAAGCGTTTCACCCCAAGCAAGGCTGGAAGCCACTTGGACGCAAGGGGTTACAGAAAATTTGGAGCAAGATCAGATAGGAGTGATAGAAGAAAGCATGAGGAGAAGGATAGTGGATAGATCAAGGCAACTGGAGATGTCCATTGACATTACATTTGAATAGCTGGAGATTATAGCTCTCAGGGAAACTAGAATAGGGAAGGGAGTTCCACAGGCGAGAGGTGCGAGACATGAAGCTATTGGAGTAGAAGAGACGGCTACATTTACGAGTTTCGACAGTGAAGGGGTGAGAGCGGGATGCCAGTCTCGTAGGGCGCTTGAACTCCTGAAGTCTGGGAACCAGCGAATGCAGCTCCTCGGAGCAATTGCCATGAAAGTATTTGTAAAACAGACAGAGAGAGGCGACGGCATGTCTGTGAGAAAGTGTCTGTAGACAAGAGTGTGTGCGTGTGTGTGTGTGTGTGTGTGTGTGTCGTCATCATGTTGCAAGGATAAGTGATGACAGAATATCAAAAGCCCTCATTTGTAGCCAGCTTGGCAATGGACAAAATACTGTTGGACGGCCGTGGCTCAGGTATAAACACAAACTAAAAACTAAACTGCCAATGTGCCTCATATTGACTTCGAGCGAGTTGTCAATGGATAGAAATAAATGGAGATATTTGTGCCAGAGTGGTATCAGACATTTTTAAATCAGTCGTATTGACCGGCTAAAATGACGAAAGACAACGGCGAAAAGCGTCAGCAAATATTCCTGTGGCTATGTCCCGAGATCCTCAGTGTTGCACAATACGTGGGCCTGTATGCAGGTCACTAGCGGGACTGAAGTATCACATGCGACACAAACGTAAAAACTTAATGAGGTTGTTGGATCTTCATACGTCGACTGACGAGTCCATCATTATCATCGTCATCATAATCATCATCGTCATATATATAAGAGAATTCAAAAAGAGATCCGGGATAGGTAGACGAAAATAAACAGCAGACATAGGAGAAAAAAAAGAAAGAAAGAAAGGAAGGAAAAAATAAAGAAGTTATCAATGAGAAAGAAAGAAAGAAAGAAAGAAAGAAAGAAAGAAAGTAAAGTAAAAGAAATTAAAAGAAAAGAAACTATTTCAAAAGATTTTAAAATTTCATGTCCCTAAATATTTCCGTTGAACGAAATTAACTTTTACGCTAATTGTTTAAGATGTGGAATTATCATTATTATCTGATTTTCCCTTTGGACGAGTCTCCTCATTGTGGTTGTTAAACTCTCCCGAACTTAGTCTCCTTGCAAAATAACATCACAAAAAAGTATGTGTATTCCATACCGTGCTGTTGTAGCAAGGAAAACAAGAAAATGAGAAGCTGTTTCCTAAAAATAAGTGTGAATGACCATTGAAAGTCTGTCTTCCGGGAAGACACAATGAAATCAGACATAGCTGATCATGTATAGCGTTAAAGGGAGAGATTATAAACATGTGGAATGAAGGCTAGTTAAGACTGAAAGAATCTGTACAAAACTTCCTCAGTAGACCTAGCGTAGTTATGAGCAGCATCTGAGAGGAACCGATTTGGAAAGAAAAGCCACTCATAAATGACACCATCTGAGTGTAGACATTATGCTTTAGACTAAAAATTTACACCACTGGATTTACCAATGCCTAATTGATTAAATCATTAATCGAAACAGACTTGGTTCTCTGGCAATTCAGAATAAAGTCCCTGGGTCAGATCACACGGAAAAGTCGTATACTGTAAGAAATAGCAAGCGTCACAAAAACAGACAGACTTGTAAGTATAGGCTGAATAAAGAGTGTAGATCAAAACACCGAGAAGTTTACCCAGTACGACAGACACCTGAAAACGCCCGGATGGTACAACGGCCGAAAAGTTGGGAATATAACAAACAAAATGAAGATACTCATCCTAATGGAAAGACATATGTTAACAAAGGTAATGTCGCGAATGTCGAGAAACAGCTTCCAAATCAAGTTAGAAAAACAGAAAGCAAACAATGAGAAACAAAATGAATTCAAATAAATCTTCGTCGGAAATAAAACTCCAAAATTAAAACTAATAAAATCACCAAAAGTTCCATATTTTTAGAAAGAGAAATGGTTTTCGGTGTTAAAAAGAAACACCTTATTCTACTCATTCCCCGGGTGTTTATAGTTTATACATTACTATCTCGAAGACATGGATTTGGCATTTTTGGAAGTAGAAAAATTCCTACTGTCTCCCGAGAGCAAAAAGAAAATGAAGTTCTGCAAGGCTCACATCCTCAGGCCCTGACCTCCTAACAAACAACAACAACCCATCCTCTTTCTACCAGTGTCGATGTTGCTCACCCTGAGGCTTTATGGGCGTTTTTCTTACTGTTCATTTCGCTTCAGTTTACTGGCTTTTCTATAGTTTAGCTTTTCGAATTTTCTTGCTTTCTATTGTTATTGCCATTTTCATAGATTATTATGATTTTATTTTATTTCTTTTGCTTCGTTCGAATTGTTGTCTTTTCTTTCTTCTTCACTGCAGCGCTTAACCATTTTCTTTCTTTCTTTCTTTTTTCTTTCTTTCTCTCTTTCTTTCTTTCTTTCTTTCTTTGTCTCTTTCTTTCTCTCTTTCTTTCTCTCTTTGTCTCTTTCTCTGTTTCTTTCTATGACTCTTTCTTTCTTTCTTTGTCTCATTCTTTCACTCTCTCTTTCTTTCTTTCTCTCTTTCTTTATTTATTTCTTTCTTTCTTTCTCTCTTTCTTTCTTTCTTTTAATTTTTTTCTCTCTTTCTTTCTTTCTTTCTTTCTTTCTTTGTCTCATTCTTTCTCTCTCTCTTTCTTTCCTTCTCTCTCTCTCTTTCTTTCTTTCTTTCTTTGTCTCATTTTTTATTTCTTTCTTTCTTTGTCTCTTTCTTTCTCTCTTTCTTTCTTTCTTTTTTCTTTCTTTCTCTCTTTCTTTCTCTCTTTCTTTATTTCTTTCTCTCTTTCTTTCTTTCTTTCTTTCTTTGTCTCTTTCTTTCTTTCTTTCTTGTGGATTCTTCACGCTTTATTCTCTTAAAAACTGTTTATTACAGTTTTTCATTTTCATACAATGTATCCTCCTTTCTTCATTCATCTCTTTCTTACATTTGTGTCCTTTTCTTGTCTTTTATTCTTTCTCCTAACCTCTCTCTCTCTCTCTCTCTCTCTCTCTCTCTCTCTCTCTCGGTCTATCTATCTATATATCTATGGATTGCGTATACATAGACATCAACAAAGTGTGGATTAAACATACACTGTCTACATCTAGAAACGCTCACTACCCAATTTTGAGCCTTTTTCTTCTACCATAAATATATAAATATAGCAAAATTACCAATAATAAATAAATATACATACATATATATATGTGTGTGTGTGTGCGTAAAGTAAGATCTGAATATGCGATGATTGTGAGACAAAGACGAATTCATACGATTATGAAGCCACTTTAAAAAAGAAAGAAAGAAAAGAAAAGAAAGAAAAGAAAAGAAAGAAAAGAAAAGAAAAAAAAGAAAAATCGTTAAAAAGACACTTCACGATTTCCGTATATTAATTTATTCATTGCAGAAGAAAATGTGTTTCCTCAAAAGCACACACTCATAAATACACACCTAAGAGTGAAAAAATACAAAAGTTTTGGACAAGATTTACACACGCTTTTTCTTCATGAAAATTGTGTGGACGAACGATTACAAAGAAATTAAATGTTTTCTTAATTTTGTAAAAGAAACATGCAATGTGGTTTATTTAACTCAATATTACGGATTTTTAGAACCTGTGATCTATAATATCACCAATAAAAGCGATGAGAAAAACAAATAGTTGGCCTCCAACCTTCTACAGTGAAATCTTTTCTATACATTTATGTTTAGAAAAGTGAAATCATAAGTTGCTTATCTTTAAATAAAAGTCATAGAACAATAGTCGGTAAAGCTAATGGCAAGTGGTGCCACCGTATCTTGACGTTATGGAGATACAAACACCGATATTAATTCTACTTGAAAATCTGCTGAATAAGTGTGCACATCTACGAGAATGTTCGTGGCAAGGCGCCGAGAATTCCATCGGGGCATGATGATAGATTCTAGAAAGATCGGAAATTCAATTTCTGTAAATGTGTGGACATTTGATATCGCTTGATCTACGGTGTCACTTCTGCACCGGTAAAATACCTGATAAAAAAATATTAATTCCCACCGTGATCAGCCATTGCATTGTCCACAAGCCTTTAATGAGCGGGACCAGAGTTGTCTGGTTGAAGTTGTTTGTGGTACTAGATAATCAACACTATATCAAATCATATCCACTTACAATACAGAAAATACTAGTTGCATATCCATTAAGTCAAATCAGCATTAATGAACATCCATGCCATATAGAACTAGAAAACCACTAATTGTTAGCGCTACGGCACCGGACACGTCACCTCACCTGGAGTCAATGGAACCGTTAATTGATTCTTGGAAGACAAGCAACTTGTTGTGTGGTCTGAAGGGCCACGCTTCCGGATGTTTAAGGCGGGCTTTTGGCTTCGTCTGTGGAGCTTACTCCACGAGACCTGCGCAGAAAATATCAACTTATCTCTTAAAAGACTTGATAGCATGTGCTTGTTTGCAACGAATAAAGTCCACATGTTTTCATGGTGAAATTGAAGCCAATCGTACAGAAAAGTAAGGTTTGAGACTATGAGAGAAAATTGGAGAATGTACATACGTGCGTTAAAACCGATATATAGGGATCAACTTTTGAGACAGCCGACAGAACGAGTACAAAGAAAACACGGCGAAATTACCAGAAATGATAAGATTCTGTAAACGGTTTGTTTTGTTCTGGGACTATCATTGTGTCACCATTTCCAGATTAAACAATTTTGTCATGTTTGTGTTGAGTTACTGTAACACTAACGAGATCATGGACGTCAGTTGCAAAGAAAACATTATGCAGAATGGTAGTTGGTGTAGAAGAGCAAACGACTTAGCTCGTGTGGCAAAGCGAGTACGTATATGTCTGGCGTGCAAAACGAGTGAAGGAAAGAAAAGGAAAAAGAAATATGGCCGCGCACAAAGGTCGATCAAGTTAAGAAAAGCTTAGTCTAATCGCTGGACACACATGCTGTCAAATCCGAGCAGCAGGTTGAAATCAAGCAATTTTTCGTCCACAACCAGAACCTCTACATTGATAGAGATTCGGTAGCTCACTTAAAGTTGAATATGTCTTACACCAGAGCACTTGAGGGTCCTTTCACTAACAGTGAGCACGTCCATTTCTTTCCTCTTCCAAGAGAGAAAAAGGGGTCTGCCTACGAGCGATCGAGAACAGTCTGTGTCATGCAAGGCTAATTTCCTTATTCCATTGATGCGTAGAACAGTTGCAGGTAGTGCATCCTTCGTATGGAGCTCGGGGAGTAGATTGGCGCTAAGGCCTATTCCCCTGGATTGTTTCCCGGGCAATTGCAGATTACATGCCCTACCGCATTTCGGTATGCGGTTATTTGCAGTCCTTTGCAAAATGATTGGGACCGTTGCAATGATAGCATGTTATGGATCCACGTGGATCCCCGGTAGGAAGCTTTCTCTCCTCAACCCGTGTGGTTCGCCCCTCTTTCCACTACTTCATCTCATAATTGCTCGCGCTCGAGTCAATAGCTGATCGATAGATAAATCATTCATAAGGGTCGAAGCGCGAAGGAGATGGTTAACTCGATCCGGTAACCCTCGCACATACCAGGCCATGGTCGCTCATTCCATCGAACAGGACAGAAAGTTTTCGTAACTCCGCCAGATAGACATCCACCGATTCTCCAGGACGGAGCCGTCGCTCATCAAATTGCTCATAAGCCAGAAAACCGTCCGTAGCAAAAGCTGTGCATAGTGAGGATTTTATCTGACTGAAATCCTCCTTTTTTCCTCCTCTCTGAGCTGCTGGTAGACAGCAAACGCACCAGTTATTCGCCTTAAAGAGACCACGTGTTCCGGACGTTTAACCTGGTACATCTTACAGACCAGCTCAGCCTTCGCACCCCATTTGACTACAGATAGTCCAGATGCAGCGCAGTCAAACTCGTCAAGCCCTCCATCATTTTTGCCGAAATAGCTTGTGTGAAACTGGTCCAAGAAATCTCTTTCCACCTGACAAAGTTTCTCTGTACAAGCAGAATAGCGCGTTCAAAAACGAGCTCACTATACCCTCTCGTGTCGTGATTTTTATGTCCAGCTGATCTCGCAAGAAAATTTGCATATGTTTAACCATTCTCGCGAATTCGCCTAGCTCCAAGACCGTGTCTTTCTTAAATTAAACTGTCGGAGAAGCCATATTTCTTTTTTTCTTTTCTGCGCTCATTTTGCAAGCCATCCATATTGGTCCTCGCTTTTGCCACACGAGGTAAGTCGTCTTCTCTTCTACAGTTAATTGTCCCATAATGATTTGCAGTGTGTGCACATGGAATGGATTTTATCTGCTGGCCCTTCTAAATACATCAAAATGTTTTCTGGCCGCTATATTGTACAGCATTTTGAGCATTTACTGTTGCAGTTTTTTGTCTATATAAGTAACTAGTGAATTAGCTCAAATGACTTGACTCACTTTATAGTCCACCAATAGAAGGTTAACCAATCAGAAGACGTAGAATATTCAATCCGTCGTGTATAAAGGCGGCCATTTTGTCTACTCTACCCGAATGTCCAGTCCAGCTTGTCAGACGAAGAGAAACAGAAGGACGAACTATGCTCTGCTACTTTTTACCAAAATATCCACTGCTAACCTGAACAACGCTTTCCTACTGTCTTCGAAATATTCACTGCTAACCTCTGGATTCTATACTCGAAGACGACCGTCATCATGAATAACATTTACACCTATTCATGGATTGCAGATCCCCCAATAAGAAAGGGCTTTTTCAGAATGATAATGCCCCGTGTTATCAGGTCCGTTGCTCAGAATTGATTTAATAAACCCCTCTAGAAATTTCCATCAGTTATTTTTAATCATTTTACTCTCAAACAAGGCAGTAAATACTATGAAAGTGGGTACTGAGTTTGAGAGAATATGAGAAAAGGAAAACAGTATTAAGGAAAGAGAACAATAAAAGAACAGGAATTAAAAAGACAAAAGATAACGATTCAAATTGCATTGAAATGTTTGAAGATCAAAGTTGACTGGAAAGCAAGAAACCGGTCGAGAGTTCCACAAGTCAGAAGTGCGACAGAATCAACTGTTACGTTATTAAAGTGTCACTGGTAGTCGTTGAAAGAATTTAAAGAAAAAGGTTCATGTAAGAACCCCGGATAGAATTGGAGCATTAGAAGCGTTGCATTGTGGAAATTATTGAAGTGAAAAGATTGTGATATGATGAGGTCGGGAAAATAATTATGAAGCATGATTTTCTTGACTGCGCAGAATATTATTAAAAAGCCAAAATATAAAACAATGGGCTTTCAAATTGGTTGTTTTAGGAAAATAAGATTTTATAGTTATTTGTTAAACGTGGATAAATTTAAAATTGTTTGGGTTTGATAAGAACAGCCGATAGTCGAAAGCAATATTTGGGTCATATTGGAAACGTAAACAATTGGTGATTGTTTTGAAAATCGACAAAAGAATTTGTCGATGCCAAGAAATTATTGTTTGGAGAAAGAGAAGGATTTCTAAAAGCAGAGTGAATTCTTTGCTGGAATAAATTTTTATATACAAAAATTAATTTGTAAACAATAATTGTGGAATACCAAAGGAATGTAAAAAGAAAAGTTATATTGTTTTAAATAGTTGATCCATTTCGAAAGTCAGTTGTTGCCAATCCAGGATCAAGGAAAATGAATATTAATGAATCTGGGGGCGTGGTCAGAGTTATGGGAGATACATATAAACAGTACGCTACTTGAAGTCTGAGAGGGATTTCGATTGAAGAGTTGGAGCAGTAACAGTTGAGCGAGAAGCAACCCGAAGGCGCTCGAGCCAGGCGAAGGGTTGCAAACGCCGGAAGTAGTCACGTGTCCTGCTATCGAAGAGTATTGCTGACATCGAGCAGAGAAGAGAATTGATGACGTGTAATTCCCAAACGACATAATTCCACGTTGTAGTGGCTAGCCTGCTTCAGGTTTAGAAACAGAAGATTCCGTGTCACTAGATTCAACGGGAAGGGTTAATTTTGTGCATCGACGAATATATAAAACCAAATGAGAATTAACCCATCGATTTATTATAATTTGCATTCCACAAGCGGAGGTATCGTTCGCCTTTGGTTTTCATAGCTCGTTTCCGCCAAGTCGATTCAGCGCTTAAGTGCGAGCGAAAGTTCTGTTTTCACAATACTGTGATCAATGAATTACACCATGGGACAGGATAGATGAAGAAATGAAGCAGTCAACAGATAACCATCAGCTGGCTGGCCGGCGCCAGTACTTGTTACAAATTCATGACGGTCGTCTTCGAGTACAGAATCCAGAGGTTGGCAGTGAATATTTCAGAGACAGTAGGAAAACGTAGTTCAGGTTCGCAGTGGATATCGTAGCAGAGCGTAGTTCTTCCTTCTGGCATGTTCGCCTGACAAGTTGGCTCTGGTCATTCCGGTAGGGTAAACAAAGATGGCCGCCTTTATACACGACGGATTGGTCAACCTTCTATTGGTAGACCTTCTATTAGTAGACTATAAAAGGGAATTAAGTCATTTTAACTAACTCACTAGTTATACACATATACACAAAAAACCTTAACAGTACTGACTAGCGCGGAAAGATGCCGGATCGAGTTAGGCCAGACGTATTATAAAACAACATAGAACATCTATAGCTATTTCAACTGTAAAATGATGAGACCTTGCCGCTAATCTAGTACTGCGCTTAAATTGTAGGTACCAAAGAGAAAAGCTCATCAGAAACAATTACCATGAAAATATTTCTAAAAAAGGAAGCTACATTACGGTGGTGGGAAAGTGATTGAAGCCGCTATGTCAGGTCAGGATCAATACTATTTCAGATTCGTATTTGTATTTTATCAAGAATTTCTAAATACATAAATGGTATTGATAACACGTTTGCCCGACATGGGGACAATCAAGCATTCATGAGACTTAATGAAGAGGTTTCTCCATGCGCAAAATCCTGAAACTCTAAATAACAAGATGCAACGAACAGGTAACAGGACAGTAAGCCTCAACCGTGATCTTATTAGGTACCTATCCATAGCTTACCATAACTAGGTACCTAACCATAACTTTTGGCACGTCAGTGTATAAGCTTGCGTAATTAACTTATAATAATCACAAAATCGGTGACAATTTGATATGAACGTCTGAGTTTACCATGAATTCATTTGTCTCAAATATGGAACTTTCTCCTACATAATATTCCAAGTGAAAAACGATATAAAAATTAAAAAAGGATTTTTTTTTATAAATTATTGTACTAAGCAAAATATTACGAGCATATTCTTTAGAAACACCAAATCAATATGATGAATTGATATGTAATATTTAATCATCTGTAGATATTTACAGAACCTCCCACGAGGTCAAGTTGTGACACAAAGTCTGTTTAATGTGAGGAGCCCGAGCGCGTGCACCCAGGCAAGGAACATAAAATTCCCCGAGCTGTATGACATTGTATGTTGGACAGAGAAAAGAAGCATCAAATACGTGTTTTTACCAAAGGCCATTGATAATATCACGGACACGATATATGAAGAAGAAGGGGAAAATGTAAACAGAATAGCAACGACAAAGAAGCTACTGCTAACAATAAGAACGATAATAATGAAATTTCCCTGACATATAATATATGGGAAAGGACTTGGAGAATTTACCACTTACAGGGCATATTAAAGGTAAAAGAACCAGAGGGTAGTACGGGGTTTTGGTTAGGGTTAGGGTTAATAATCTACGTGACGAATTTGAATGAATGGATGACTGAACAAGATCCACGAAGTAAAGTTTCGCAGTAAAGAGGTAACAGTTTCAAAAGACGGGAAATTGTCGAGAATCTGAATCTGACGTGGCATATGAAAGAAGAAACAGCAAAAAAACAGTCAGAAGAATGTTAACCTATAATGGATTGAATAATATTAATATTAATTCATTATGATGGGAAATTTCTTTTTAAGTTAATGTAATTTACTCCCTACAAAGGTATAAGGCTGAGGTATCAATAATTTCCGTTTTCTTTATAAACTTTATTCTTCAAAATATAAAGTACAATTACATTTTTTCTGTTATATATTCACCAATATTTGCATTGAATTGTCACCACTTATCAAACAACTCTTCGCTATCTTTTGATTAAAATTCCAAGAGTTTAGACGTGAAAAATATTTAACGAAATCTTGAACCTCATTTAGATTAAATAAAGTTTTTTTTTCAATCAAGGCTTTAATAATCAACTGGTGCAGGGTCAGTTGGATATAACGCGTTGAGTAGAACAAACAAATCAATTATTTTCCAGTTTTATTCTTGCTGTCATAGAGGTGAACAATAATTTTTGTTTTGACGAGGGAAGGGCCCTTTTCGGCAAAAGCTTATGGGCAATGTTGCAACTGTTGGACGTATACTTGTTCATTTTGTGTTCGATGCATTTTAAGAACTCTAAATAAATAATACACTAACTATCCTATCACACGTACAACATTAACAAACTTCCATAGAACTCGTCTGTTAGAATAGGGGGGAGTTGTGGAGATTTATCCTTGTCAGGCCTCTGGCTTTTTGCTTTGAATATTGTAGTATGCAACCTACTTTTCGTCGTTTGTCATAATATATTTAAGGAACTGTTTGGTAGGATGTGATACATTCGTCATTACAATTTTCTCCCCAAAACGGAAATTATTCATGACACAACCTAATATATATGTAATGCAGTCAGTAATACAAGTTAGATATCTGAAAAGAAAAGCATATTAACAGAAGATGTAAAGTTCGACACTGAAATCTGAAGGCGCATTTTGATAGCGAAAGATGCCTTCCAAAAGCTAAGCAAAGTATTAAAAAACTGAAAAATAACGTTAGAACACACCAGCAAAAAGCAGTGAACGGTTATATATTATCATTCCTTCTATATGGCAGTGAATGCTGGACAATCCCCTCACAGATGAAAAAGACACTTGAAGCAACAGAAAGGACACAAGGATGCTGAGAATGCCATGGTCCGAACATGTGAGCAATGAAGAAGTTCACTGGCAAAAATGTAGACTTATACTTAACATTAGGTAGAGACAGCTGAGGTTTCTGGGAGACATAATGAGGAAGTAGGCTTGGAAAATTTGATACTCACAGGACAGATTGAAGGTATGAGAGGCATCGGAAAGCAATGCATGATCAACCCTGGTGACCTTGAGTGAATGGATGACGAAGCAAGGTGTTGGGTAAAATGGCTAAAAGACAAATATATTAAGCTACAAAAGACGGAATTTTTGAAGAACTATGATCTCCAACCTACTGAAGGGACACAGCAGAAGAAAATGCTATAGTCGGCAAAACGAGTTCCTTAACCATTTCTCTGCAAGATCTTTGTTGTGAATTTACGCATTAAATAAGTATTTTGTATCTAATCAATGCCGCTTGTAAACATGGACTTCCGGGTTAGTAAGCATGTACTTCCTGGCTAATAAATTTGCGCAATTAGTGCCATATGTGACAGAGAGATGAAATTATTTTTAAGTATTCCAAATCACAAATCTTTGACTGTCCTGTATACACACATATATTTTTTTTAAACCAGCGATCTCAATAAGTAAAACTTTCTATACGCATTTATATATACAAATAAACACATATACCAAAATACAATAGTTAAATGCCTAGATGTTTTCACACATATACACATAAATAATACCCACGTGACTAAACAATGACTCCATTCACGAACATAATATATAAATCAACAAACATATATACGGCAAAAACTCAAGCAAGCCATAGAAAAACAAAATTTTAAAGAATTTTTTCTTTGACCCACACACAAAACACAATTTTACAAATACTTAGAAAATTTTCCCGACACCGGTAGAAAAAAATATAAAAGTAAGAATCCTTAAATGTATACGAATTCTTTTGTGTCGTATTTAATCAATTGAGTAAAAAGTGATTAATTTTATGTTTACATTTAGACTTATATCTTTAATACGAATTAAAATTGAATTGTCAAAATGTTTCAGTAACTTGTCTATCTTGAGTGGCTCTTAGGCCCTGTCTTGAGTGAACATTAGTAAAAAAAAAAATAATTTTAAAAATAAAATTAAAAACTGAAAAATTGATCCACATTTCTTAAGGTATTAACAACTTATATCTGATCAAAATGTGTGCTCTCTATGTTTATTATTAGATGGCATTAGGAGCGTTGAGTTTTCATTATTTATTCAAAAATATCGCTTTTCATTGTGTCGGCTGTCATATTACCGTATTTTTTAAATTTTCATAAATGTTTTTTTTATTTTTTTCTTTATTGATTTTTACATGAAATAAAATAAACTACCATTTCGGCATTTTATTCGGTATTTTTATATTTTATTTTAATTTAAGAAACATAAACATGAGACTCAAAAGAAAAAAAAATCTATGAAGGTGGTTCTGTAAATAATCGAATGTGTCAAAAATGGTTCGCAAAGTTTGATTCCATAGATCTTGACTTCCACATAAACTTTTAAAAAAAAAGTAAAACTAATTGTATTTATATGTTCCGTTTTGTTTCCTTTTTTTTTCCTGTATTTTTTCATGCGCATTTTAACGGACGTGAATAAGTGAATACATTACAACAATGTGAAATGCAAGAAACTGCAGGGCACGCAAAAGAAACTCCTACTGACCGTAAAAAATGATCTTCATCAAAAGATGTTGACGCTGGATGTAAGGGGCAATTGGAACGAAGTCGTCTACGATAGTTCCCTACAGAATCCAACGACCGATTTGAACATATTTAGACTAAAAATACAACAATTAATTAGAATAAAGCCTGTTTTATTTTTCCAGAATAATATCAGACTTCATGATTCTTTACAGATCAGTGGAAACTACTGACGGCTTAGTTGCGAAGTTTTTTATCATCCTACATCAAAAGTTGAATGTTTTCATTACTGATAAGTCCCGGAAAGGGGTATAATTGAACGAAGTAGCTAAGTGGTTTTGGCTACTAGAACCAAGTATAATACGGTAGTAGTAATCGACTGGTATGGGTCGTAGTCGCAGGTAAGAAGTGTAGATCAATGGCGTAGTCCAATGGGCGTCGTTATAGACTTAGCTCTCAGACTAAGGCTCTTGACGCTCCTCCACGTCCGTCTGTATTTATGACGGACACCAGCCAATCAAATTCCAGTGAGGGAATGCACATTCTATTATATCAATTCCAATTTATAACATTCTTTACAGAATTGTTCATGTGATTAAAAAAAAACTTTAAAAAAAACTCAATATCTTACGTGACAGCAAGTGGCATCTCGAGTCAAGCTTTGGTGAAGATGATAATAAATTCTTGGAGGATGGAATACTTGAAGTTGCCAAAAAAATGGCAGAAGATAGTAGAAGGAAAGGGTAATTTAATGTTACAATAATTTTTATTAACCCTAAATAAATTTTTTCGCCACCCAGTTTTTTTCGAAAAGATAAAAAAAATTCAGTTTTAGGATGCAAAAAGAAACATTATCTTCTTCTCATTTGACATCGTGCAAAAACTAAAGGAAATTGTCGTTTCATCTGATATGTAAGGAGACAAATTAAAAAAAAATAGTTTTGTTTCGTCTTTCTTAAATCTGAAAGTATTGTTATAAATTATGCAAATCTTCTCTTTACAACTTGTATGTCTTTCTAAGTGATGTCCCTCGTGTTTAACAACAATTATTATTTTAATACTATTATTACTATTTTAACTGATTCTAGTAAGTTTGAGACGAGCAATGATCGTGAGATTTGGATACGGATGCTGGTTTCAGAAGCTGTTAGAACTTTGTTTAATGCTTTTGTTTCAAAAATATTCGAGTTAAATACTGACTTCAATTTTAAGTAAACCTACAGAGAAAATACTATTTCGGAGAATGTTAAGTTATACAATTCTAAAAGCAAACTAATTGTTTTATTTTAAATAGTACATCCCTTCAGGATGGAGGCGATCACGACTGTCCAGAGATTACATTTCTTTATTATCTGAGAATTGCCATGACTCCTTGGAAAAGATAGTGGAGTGGTTTCCTGTTGTCTTCTCGACAGATATCACTTTAGAGTTGTCTTTCTCCTTTCAAGAGGTATGAAATCATGGTTCTCCATACGTTCCTTTTCTTTATTATCTGTGAATTGCCATGATGTCTTGGGAAAGATATTAGAGTAGTTTCCTGTTACCTTCTTTACAGAATTCAGAATTTTCCTTGTTTAATAGAGTTGTCACTTAAATCTAGAGGGCTCAGTCTATTCTTGCTATTTAATCCATACCTGGGGGAAGACAGATTTATATCCTTCCTAACTCATTGATATTGACTATGAAATAAAGGTTTCATTACTTACTCAACTGTGCTTAACTTAGGACAAAGTATGGGGCACCCGGTGTGGATGTACGTTATTACTCTGTAGTCATTATTTACATTATTCGGACTATTGTCCTCATCTTTGTCGCCATATTTATGACAACGTTTCGGCCGTTGTACGCTCCGGCCTTCTTCTGTAGTCATTAGCTAGTAAGTTAGCTTATCATTACCCTACGACGAAGGGCTCAATGTTAAATTAAACTATTACTGCACATTTTTTCTTGGGGGGGAGGTGACGTGCATTATTAGGTTATCTATGGATACCAGATATTTTAAAATCTATAATGAATACCGGACATTTGTTTTATTTTTTAAATTAATATCGGATTTTAGGATCGGTATTAATGTGTTAACAGATGGTATTAAGGCGTGTGTCCCCCCCCCAATAGTAAAATTTACTCTCAGGTATACCATAGCTTCTCATATACTTACTGCAAATGTGCAAATATATATATATGCTCGACTTTTGCTCCCCACATTACAAACATCTACGCCTCTTTCGATTTTAGGGATACCCAAAATTTTACTAAGACTTATAGCATAGATACTTTTCCTGTTTGCCTTGATTAAATTTGCAAAAAGGTTGTTTTATTTCATTAATTTAATCCTTTTCTTTTCTTGTATAGATTTCTGACAGACAACATGTGTCTGTCAATCTGGTTTTCGCAAGATTGGTTGATTGATATGTTTTTTACGGCTTATCAACAATAAATACGTTATTTAAAGTCGAAATATAAAATGTAAGAATAATTCTTATTTTGCGAATGAATATTGCATTGAAAATTTATTGGTGAACAGTGATTTTACCAGATATTGTAGAATAACAATAATAAACAGCACTTACCGGCGTAAAGGTCCCAGCTAGCGTCCAGCTGGCAGACAAAAATAAAGCAGGTTGTAACTTAATACAAACCTTGCAAACTAACTGATGAATCAAGCTGGTCTTTATATAGAAATACCTCCACTCAGGTACCAGCAGCCAATCACAGCCCAAGCAATGGACTATCCCACTTTAGCACAATATGCTCCATGGCACCATAAATAGCTCTTTCTAAAGGTTGAATTATTATTCACTCAGCTTGCTCCACAACTGAGTGTTTATCTCGACCACGTGATTCTTCTACAGATATAAGATCTGTTATTTACCAGATATAAGATCTGTTATTTAACCCATAGTTGGGAGGATAGGGAATGAATTTATACCTTTCCCAACTGCATTTGCTTGTAAGTGAAGGTAATAAACTAGACTGGAATTTGAACTCGGTTTTTCTATTTCCCATTTCTTTCTATTACACCTTCCGCCCATCCACGATGCTCTTAAGAAAAATAAATAAATAAATGTAGGAAACTAAACTTCTCTGCAACAATTGGCGACCCATGACCAAAATAACGCAGCTCTCAGATTCTTGTGGAAATAGAAAACTGTTAAAAACATCTCTTGTTGAGACAGCAAGATATATTCTTCTTTTATATGCCTTGTCCCTTCAAGACGTTGGCGATCATGGCTCTCCACAATTTCCTGTCCTTTGTAGCCCTTAATATATGTTGTCTTTTGTTATCACTCCTATACCATATTCCGTCATCCATTGACTCAAGCTCACTAGGTAGGCTATTTTTTATTTTTCTTTCTTGCCTTTAATATGTCCTGTCAGTATCAAGTTTTCCAGGCCCTCTTTCCTCATTATGTGCTCCAGAAATTTAAAACTATATATTTCTGATGTTAAATATATGCGTTTTGTTTCCATTTTTTCTAAAAAAATTGTCGTTGCTCACATGTTCGTTCCATGGTATTCTCAGCATCCTTCTGTAGAACCACATTTGGGTTCAATCAAACTTCTTCTTCACCTGTTAGACTGTCTAGCATCCACTGCCATATATGAGGACTGATATTATGACCGTTCAGTACTCTTTTCTTTGTTTAGAAGGATAATTGCTTCACTCTGAACTTTTTCATGACTAACAAAGATGAATCACATCGAGCTTAAAGATTGTTTCCCTAACATAAGGAAACGCAGGTTCGATCCCTACCGAAAGGGACATTGTTTATTGACTTTCGATTATCCAAACCAGTAAACGTCAATTAAACTTTTAAAAACAGGGATGTCTACTCAAACACGTGTACCTACTAAATATAACGTTTAGAAAAGAAAAGATAAGAAAGTAAAAAATAAAAATAATTGATATTTTATGGGAAATTTAGAAGGTTTCACTCAAAGCTTTCGTACAAAATTCAATGTAACCTGTAATTTCTGTTTATTCATTTATTTCTTAGTCACTGAGCCATCTTTTCTTTTTTAAACATTTACAGCTTCACGTGTACTCTTTATTCTTTTCCATCAGCTTATCACCCAATAGATAAAGAGAGAAGGAGATTCATTGATATCAACATTAGTAGAGTTTCCGCTCCCCTAATATCGCTTACTTTTTTCCTATTCTCTCCATTCTTTTCTCTTTTTTTTTTCGTTTCTTTTCAATTATCGTGTATCATGCATTTGCTGTCTTTTTTCTCTTTTCACTGTCTCCGCGCGTTTTGCCGTTTTCCTTCATTCATGCTTTTCCTTGAAAATTTCTCTTCTTTCGATCTCTTCAACTTAGACAGTCATTAATAAAATGGAAGGCATCCAATATTGATGCTGTCCCATCAGCCCGTGAAGAAACCGACCAATCAGAGAGCTTAGTTTCGCTTCAAACCCACACAACGCAGCTCGTTTAGTTAAGTGATTAGTTGTATAAAATACAGCCAATTTTCTGTTTGTTTTTTTTTATTTATTTTTTTTTTTT
Source organism: Acanthosepion pharaonis (assembly GCA_903632075.3). Taxonomy (NCBI): domain Eukaryota; kingdom Metazoa; phylum Mollusca; class Cephalopoda; order Sepiida; family Sepiidae; genus Acanthosepion; species Acanthosepion pharaonis. The sequence continues at coordinate 1,230,049 of CAHIKZ030000491.1, forward strand.
CTGCTTAGTTAATTACTTTTTCCTTCGTTTTGCTCTCACTGTTGCTGGTTTTGTTTCGGGTTGATTTCGTTTTCTTTAATCTTACATTTTCGAAGATCTCATCTTTTTTTCTACGCCCTTTTTTCTTTAATCTCTTTTCTATTTTTTTCTTTTTGCCTATTATCCATTCAAAGTTTTCGCCATAACTTTAGACTTTCTTCTTTCTTTATATCCTTATCTCATTTTTCTAGTTTTCTTTTTACATTTTCATTTTTTTTCCGATCGTAATAATCTTCGTGCTTCACTATTTCTTTCTTTCCTTTATTTTTCCTTTCTTTTCTTTCTCTTCTCCTTTGTTTTTTTTTTTATCAGTAACTTTCTTTCACCTCCCTTTCCCCTTCATTCGTCTTACTTCATGTGAAACTTGGATGTTTTCCGAGCGTAATCGTTATAAAAAAAAAGATAGCTTCGCAAACATTTTTTCAACATTTTTTTCATTTTCTCTCCAAAAAGTTCCTTCCAATTTAATTCTTTACGCAAAAAATCGTTTTGAAATTTTTTCTTAAAAAATGTCGTCTTCCCACTTTTCTTTTTCCTCAGCCGCCATTTTTGTTTTTCGTTTTATTTTATTTTGCAGCGTATTTAAAGATTTAAATTTTTTAAACTCTGTTTTATTTGAGCTGGATAATTTTTTTCTTACAAGATTCGCTCAAGAAGAACTTAATTAATATCTTATAATTTAAAATCCTCATCGGTTAAAATCGAGATAACAAGCTAATTAAGAGTGACAAAAAGTAAAATGAAATGAAATAAAAAAAAAACACACACACACGAGGAAACGGGAATATGCATCATGAGTTTCATGTGACTTTTAATATTCGTTCTTCCTTTTTTATTTCTCATACATACAGGAATGATTCTTTTACTTCTTTGTTCATGTGTATGTATAAATACACATATACATACATACATACATAATACATACATACATACATACATATATATATATATATATATATATATATATATATATATATATATATATATATATATATATATATATATATATATGCATGTGTGCGTTTGCGTCGGCGGATGAGTGGGTGTATGTATGCATGCGTGTGCAATGAATTAAATCAAGTTAGCTTAGTTTCTTACCGTGTTTTCTCTTTTATTTCACTATTTACTGAGCAAACTATTCGTCTATAAACAATGTATACATGTACATTTATGAAGCGCTAAAATAGGTTTTCATATCAAGTTATAAAGCTACATGAATATATATATATATGTGTGTGTGTGTGTGTGCGTGTGTGTGTATGTAGGCGAATACACCCACATACATATATATATAAAAGCGCGTGTGTGTGTGTAGGCATACATTGATGAATGATAAAATCGAGTAAAATAATTGAAGTAACTCAACATCTAGTGAACTTTTCAGTTAATGATTTTTTTTTAGCTTTTTTTTTTTTTACATCCTGGCACTCACAGCTTGTCGAGCCGAAAGGCGAATTGAACGCAGCTGAAGAGTTGGTGTAATTAAATTTTAACTCAATCATTTTTCTAAACGCTGAGCACTTTGTCTGACTTTTTGCGTTAGTTACGTATTTACGTTTCAAAGCGTTTAATTTTATTATTATTTTTTACATACCGCTTATTGTATACAATGTTATACTATACATAAATGCACATATATATATATATATATATATATATATATATATATATATATATATATATATATATGTATATGTATAAGTGCAGGTATGCAGAAAATAGAAAAGAACACGTTGGGTGCATAATCCGGAGTTCCTTAGTATTTTTGTTTTTATTTTTAAGAAGACAGTGCTCCATACAGAAGTAGAGCTTATATTATAATAATATTTTTTTGTTTAAAAATAAGATTCCTTCGCTATGTATGGAGCATGTATAGAGCACTGTCTTCTTAAAAATAAAAACAGCGAAGGAATTATATTTTTAAACAAAAAAAATATATATATATATATATATATATATATATATATATATAAGGTGTAACAGCAAAATTGTCCAATTGTTGGTTTGATCTTTTAACCGTTGTATCTTAGAAATGATTAAAGATATCTTACTGGAATTCTCCGAGGTTTTTATAACATTATTGAACTCTACTTTGAAGAATAAGAATGTATTTAGCTCTAATTAAAAACGATGATCCCTCTTGCTGTTGTGACCCCCTGAGCCAGTTATACTTTCTACTGTTCCCTCTTTTTCACACTTATTCACCGTTCTCTTGATGGTTCTTGAATGGACTTTGAAGATGGAAGCCAGAGTATCAATGATCTTACCATTACTGAAGGCCTGAATAATGTCTATTCAACATCATCACTTGATAAGACACCGGGGGTGTTGAAACAAAATGGCTATTTTTGTAGTGATTTTATAACATATTTATGTTATAATTTTTTTTTTTTTAAATAATTATATATATATATATATATATATATATATATATATATATATGAGGGCTTGTCCAATTGGTTAGAATGTTCGCTTTCCATTCTGAGGATCCGTGTCCGTATCTCACTATAGTCGAATTGCCAGGAAGGATGATCTCTTGATGTTATCGAACTGACCTTTGGAACGTGCCTGAAAAGTCCTACGGCAGGTTCGACCAAAACTTGTGAGTGACATTGAGAAGACAGAATCACTCGTAGCAAGTTTGTAGATGCTTGCAATAACAAATCATTGTGATCGAGATTTTGAGCGTATTTCCTTGTTCTAACTGTTGATAACGCCTGTGAATTATACAAATTATATATATATATGTGTGTGTGTGCATTTCTCTTTGTGGGGGGTTGTTATGGGATCTTACCTATAATAATAATAATGGACTATTCCATACTTAATAAATACTGCGCCTCAAGGCAAGGAGTCAGTAATTCAAGCGGAGTCAGTAGTTCATGTCGAGTCAAGAGTCGAGTCAGAGGCAGTCCGAAACAGAGTCGCGTTCAGACAATTACTGCAAGACATTGGAATAGTGATACTGGTCGAGACTACATTGTTCTCCCTACTAAACCTGATTGTTCATACTAACACTTCTACTTCTCTGTATATATTCCTGTTTGTAATATATATGTGTTATTCCATACCTGTGTTCGAGTTCTTCTTTATTGGTTCTACCTTGGACTATCATCGTGGTACAAGGAACCGGACCATAACAGTGTGTATGTGTGTGAATAAAGACAAAAGGAAAACTTATCTTAGCCCACGCGTTTCGTTCCCTGAGGAACATCGTCAAGCCAAATGCAAGGATTTTATTTTGTAACACGTATTTATATTCAAGAGCAAAAATGTTATTGATATTTCAAATTTTTAAGTTTAGCAACGCTCAGGAATATTCATCAGGTAAGCTATGGAGGTCACAGACGTGACAGAATTCAGTTTTCGTTATTTTTATATTACGTTTGATGTAATTAAGTTGTGCGTTCGTTAGGACATCTTATTTTTAGTTTTAGGCTGATTTTTTTCTCATTGTGTGTGTGTGTGTGTGTGTGTGTGTGTGTGTGTGTACGTGTCTGTTTGTGTGCGCGTGTGCATGTGTCTATGTGCGTATGTGTTAAATGAAATTGACAATCCCAGGAATTCACTGTGAACCAACTGACCACCCATGCAATTGCTTTTTTTTTCTGCATGATGGACCTTTCGAAACGTCTGCTATTGTATATCAAAGTCCTTCGGTCTTCCATCAACCCAGTGTTATACAGTCCTGAGTTACCCATACCCATTCCTCCAAAGAAAGGAAAGCCGTATTCAGAAGAGAATATCAATTCAGAAAAAGATAAAGCCATTGATCCAGATTACAGAAGTACAGCTAAGGAGAGAAGTGGGTAGCCATACTACCCCACACCCACAAAAAACCCCCTAAACACTGGACCAGAGATCTTGGTCTCACAAAGACTATTGCCAAGCTTTTGATCATGGAGATTTAAGCAGTTGTATTTATTTGATAAAAGGTGTGAAAGTCGCAGGTCAGTGACAGTGTCATTAATGATTTTCAGTTCTTTTCACCTGTCAAGATGGGATTTGCTTCTGTCACAATGCGACCAGTCTGTCTGAGGTAAGTGGAATCGCCTGTAACCCCAGCGAGTGGTGCCTCTTCCTCGCCGGTTCATCCAGGAGCCTCAAAGACGTGCTGCAGGATAAAGAGAACATTTATCCACCTCTTCTCCTGGCTCACTTGGTGCCGCTCAAAAAGGCTTACAGCAGTATCAAGATCTTACTAGATGCCTTGAAATATGAAGAGTGCAGCTGGCAGGTCATCAGAGACTTCAAAATGGTGACTTTTCCTATTAGACTGATTAGTTTCCAAGTTATCTTTGGCTTTGGGACAGCAGAAACACTAACACAGGCAGGACTCACCCCAACAGACTGAGTTATGTATGGGAAGGAACAACATCAAATGGAAGTCACTGTTGGACCGTATTGTTTATTGGAAAGTATTGTTTTCTACATTGCACTTAAAATTGGGCCTTATGAAACAATCTGTCACAATTGTAGATATGGCGTTTCTGCAGGCTTCGTGTACCGTCAAGACTTCTTCCCTCAGCTGCCAAAATTCAAAGCCTGTGTCTTCATCTGTTTTTCTTCCGTTGTTCGAGATTTTTGGCAAGTTGTCTGTCGGTTACACCAATATTGATCTGATTTTGTATATATATATATATATATATATATATAGAGAGAGAGAGAGAGAGAGAGAGAGAGTGATAATGAACAGACTGAGATAGATAGATAGATAGATAGATAGATAGATAGATAGGATTCTGGGTGTTGACTTCAATGTCTACTTTAACACACACAGACACACACACACACACACATATATATATATATATATATATATTTACAGACATGTATATTATTATGATAAATGTTATGGTCCAGGTTAGGACCAAGGAAGAACAACACGAACACAAGAGTAGAAATAACGAAGGTATATTACACGAAATAATAATGCAAGATGTGAAAGGTGTTAGTATGACTGTCAGTCTGGTTTGGAGTGAACTACTATCGGCTCGACTGGATTTGATATTTACTTGCCTCCCCCCCAAGGAAAGATGTGGCTCAAGGCCGAGTTTTACGTGGGTTTTACTTCGGCGGAGCCTCGTCCGGGTTCCTCTCTGCTCCGAGGCAGAGAGTTCGACCGTCAAGCCAAGAAGCTCGGCTTGATTCGGTATCTAGCACCCCCCACACGAGAGTTGCATGTGGCACAAGGCCGAGTTTATCGTGAGTTTCTCGAGCCCGTAGGCTCGGCCAAAAAATGCCCTTATAACCCGTATAAACGAGATCGGGTTGGTCATTCTCCCCGAACGAGATTCTGCCTTTCGGCGGAGTCTCGTCTGGGTTCCTCTCTGGTCAGAGGCAGAGAGTTCGACCGTCAAACCAAGAAGCTCGGCTTGATTCGGTATCTAGCCCCCCCCCACACACACACGAGAGTTGCATGTGGCACAAGGCCGAGTTTATCGTGGGTTTCCCGAGCCCGTAGGCTCGGCCAAAAAATTCCCCTATAACCCGTATAAACGAGATCGGGTTGGTCATTCTCCCCGAACGAGATTCTGCCCTTCGGCGGAGCCTCGTCCGGGTTCCTCTCTGCTCAGATGCAGAGAGTTCGACCGTCAAGCCAAGAAGCTCGGCTTGATTCGGTATCTAGCCACCCCCACACAGGGGTTGCATGTGGCACAAGGCCGAGTTTTTACGTGGGTTTCCCGAGCCAGTAGGCTCGGCCAAAAAATGCTCGTATAAACGAGATCGGGTTGGTCATTTCTCCCCGAACGAGACTCTGCCCTTAGGCGGAGCCTCGTCCGGGTTCCTTTCTGCTCAGAAGCAGAAAGTTCGACCGTCGAGTCGAGAAGCTCGGCTTGATTCGTCCCTCTCTCTTGAGAGGCGTAGTATACATAGTGTTAGGAAGAGTTTATTCTGTAATTATAGGTCAGAACCCATGACAATAATGGAAGTTAAGAATATATTAAGTGGATTAACAGAAAGCGGATTTTGGAGACGTTAAATTTAACAAAACATTGTCCTAGATAACTAGAGATGGTAGGACACTTTCGATGATCAGCAGCCAATTTGATTTTAAAGAAACCTAGCAGAGTTACTCTTAAGAAACGAGTAGGGAACTGTTTACATTATGAAGTTCGCTGATGAAAATAGAGAATAGACTGGGTTCAAAAATAGAACCCTGGATCCATAGAAGATGATCAGAAGTAGTGACTGCTCAAGACAACTTTTATTTATGCGATTTGATAAAAAATATTGAATCAAATAAAAAACCTCGGGCAGAAACGCCATAACAATTCAAAAGAACAGCATGCCAAACGATGTTAAATGCCAACGAGATATCTGGGGCAATAGTCCTAGCTTAGCTATTCTTAATTAAAACTTGACAAACTCTTTTAACAATAATCGTCTGTTGACCTAGAGAAGCGAAAGCGATATTGTTTGTTTGAAAAAGAACCCGGTGAGGTGTGATGTTTAATCCTTCATAGTTGATTCTGTTTGGAAAAGAATTTACATGCAAAGCGTTCGCTTTTATCAGCAGAGGATGATGGCGCTTTAAATTAATTGAAGATAATAGGTATTGAGAACATACCTTTATTTAACACACTCTTACAGAGCGGCTAGTAGGGGGCGAGATTCAAACTTGGGATAGCATACAGTGTTGATCCTTATGTCCACACTATCTAAAGATAGACACTATAATCGAAACATGGACTGGAAGAATATGAATCAATATCGAGCGAAATTTTGTCTGTTTTAAGGTCACGTTTTTTAATGAAAATAGAACAGATTTTATGTTGATGAGAATCAACTTGCTTGACGAATTCTTTGCCCTAATCTCACGATTTTAGAACACCGAATAAAATCAACCTGCTTATCAACTTCACCAGGAATGAAAGATGATGAGAAATTATTGTTGACCTCAACAGCAATTTTTTCTCTGCTGGTTTCTCAGATAATCACCAATCATTTGCAGGGAACAAGTGCGGCAATCAATGAAAACAGTTTTTGCTATGGAGTCATGATTTACAGAGTGAAACATTGTAAACCAACATCGGTTGTAGTCACCTTAAGAGGACCAAAACCTTGTGTATGCGTTTGTTTGTCTGTGTGTGTGTGTGTGTGTGTGTGTGTGTGTGTGTGTGTGTGTGTGTTTATGACTTCCAATGCTAATATGATTGCGACTTCATAAGTATAGGTCGCCAGATGACATAAAATATTGAAACTGGCTATACAACGCGTTTTCTGTTTTTTCAGTGTCAATACCACTTTCTGCATTTATTAATAATAAACAAAATTATCTTTGCCTTGCGACCGTTCATCACATCGGAAGCCAAAGTAACAAAGAAAAATATTTTTGATATTTCTCAAGTGTTTGTCACACTGCTCTACTCATAATAAAAAAAAACTGACAAAAATTTTCAGATCTTTTTAAACTGCGACAGTTGTTAGAATCGAAAAATATTGATGTTTTACAGATCTGGTAGTGGGTGTTTTTAATATCGAAACAGTGACAAATCGATCCTTGACTTTTACAGCGTTAACTGCACTTAATTATTGTTTACATAATGTCATGATTTGAAAATTCACTTATGTCCTTAATATTTGCATATTTTTATACTTTTGTCAATTTTTGTAAATATTTGTTTTTTTTTTTAATAAAGATCTGTGAATACTTTAAAAATGTATGCATCTGTTTTTTGCTTAATGACAATTTTTTTATAAAAAAATGAAAATAAAAACATCTTCTCCAAAATTTTCACTTGTTCAATATATTTTCTTAAAATAAAACAGATATTTATATGCGTTATTTTCACGTTTTTTTTTTTTTTTTTTTTTTTTTAAGCATTTCACCCCAAGCAAGGTGGGAAGCCACTAGGACGCAAGGGGTTACAGAAAATATAGAGCAAGATTAGATAGGAGTGATAAAAGAAATGATGAGGAGAAGAGTAGTGGATAGATCAAGGCAACTGGAGATGTCGATTGACATTACATTTGAATAGCTGGAGATTATAGCTCTCAGGGAAACTAGAATAGGGAAGGGAGTTCCACAGGCGAGAGGTGCGAGACATGAAGCTATTGGAGTAGAAGAGACGGCTACATTTACGAGTTTCGACAGTGAAGGGGTGAGAGCGGGATGCCAGCCTCGTAGGGCGCTTGAACTCATGAAGTCTGGGAACCAGCGAATGCAGCTCCTCGGAGCAATTACCATGAAAGTATTTGTAGAACAGACAGAGAGAGGCGTGAGAAAGTGACTGTAGACGAGATGTCAGAATAGGGCCAATTATATTGCATATCCGCCTCTTAAAATAAATGTTTTTACACGTAGATATTAATAACGTAAGAAATGTTTCAAACTTGACATTTGTAAACACATTGCTGTTTTCCGATAACTCTGTAAAAGTCAGTGATCAATTTCACGCTGTATTGATATTCCAGGTGAAGTTCAAGATCTACAAATCGCTGGTCGTAACCATCCTCCTCTCGTGAGACTTGGACACTCCTGGTTGAGGCAGGAAAAAAGGTGCAGGCGCTCGAGAACAAATGCTTCTGGAAGCTCCTCTGGATCTCCAAATGGGAGGACAAAATGAAGGACTATGTACGGAGCAAGGTCAAATGTATCGGAGGCCAACAGGAATCTCTCCTCGCCACTATTAAGCTTCGGAAGATGGTATGGTTTGACCACGTCACACGGTATAACAGTCTCTGCCAGACCATCATGCAAGGGGACTATTGAAGGTGGACGCAAGCGGGGACGGTAACACAAGAGCTGGTCAGACAATATCAAAGATTGAACGGATATGACAATGTAGAAACTCCTGAGAGCTACCGCCAACAAATCATCCGGGGTGGGGGGAGTTGTCCTTTTCTTCTGCTCTTGGGTATACTCGACGATTGAAGCAGTCAAGAAACTGATGATGATGATGATGACGATGATGATGGTGATGACGATGATGATGATGATGATGATCACGATGATGATGATGATGATGATGATCACGATGATGATCATGATGACGACGACGATGATCATGATGACGATGACGATATAAAGACCAACCCCAACTTGTAAAACGATAAAGCACCAATATGTTTCGATTCTGACGTGTGTCGTTGGTTAAGAGTTGACTGGGCCATTCCATCTAAGTAATGCTCTTTTCCAACCCGCCAATAAATTGCACTGAATGACATTTAAATGAATAGGAACGACCATTTTTCATCCCCCATTGTTGGTAACGAAGACAATCACTGCAGAAGCTACAATTTCCAATACAAATGAAATCGATAAATTAATGGAATTAATATATAAACCGAGGATTTTGTTTTCGCCAGCAAATTTTGAAGATGATGGAAATTAGAAACAGATCCCCGAAGAAAAGGACGGAATTTAATTTTGTTATTGATTTTTACTTTTTGGTGTTTAGTTTTTTGACAGCTGCCTGTGTTTGGATTTGAATCGATATAAATAAATGTTTACAGATCGATTTAAAGAAATATGATAAAGCTTTAGATCAGCGTCTATGTCTGTGATACTAATCAATATGAAAACTTCAAAAGATAGAAAACAAGTGATACGATGGACAATCCTGAAAGCTTCTGTATGCAGCAGTATGAGGTATCCGACATATTTGAAACTCCAGTGGATTCAAATAACTATTTACTACACTTAAGTACATGCTTCCTTATTTTCATATTGTCATGGGTCCTTACCTATAACTACAAAATAAACTCTTCCTAACACTATGTATACTACGCCTCTCAAGCGAGAGGGTCGAATGAAGCCGAGCTTCTCGGCTTGACGGTCGAACTCTCTGCCTCTGAGCAGAGAGGAACACGGACGAGGCTCCGCCGAAGGACAGAGTCTTGTTCGGGGAGGTTGACCAAACCGATCTCGTTTATACGGGTTCTACCGTCATTTTTTGGCCGAGCCTACGGGCTCGGGAAACCCACTTTAAACTCGGCCTTGTGCCACATGCAACCCTCGGGGGGGGGAGGGCTAGATACCGAATCAAGCCGAGCTTCTCGGCTTGACGGTCGAACTCTCTGCCTCTGAACAGAGAGGAACTCGGACGAGGCTCCACCGAATGGCAGTGTCTCGTTCGGGGAGGTTGACCAAACCGATCCCGTTTATACGGGTTCTACGGGCGTTTTTTGGCCGAGCCTACGGGCTCGGGAAACCCGCGTAAAACTCGGCCTTGTGCCACATCTTTCCCTCGTGGGGGGGTGGCAAGTAAATGAATCGAGTCGAGCCGATAGTAGTTCACTCCAAACCAGACTGACAGTCATACTAACACCTTCCACATCTTGTATTATTATTTCGTGTAATATACCTTCGTTATTTCTACTCTTGTGTTCGTTTTGTTCTTCCTTGGTCCTAACCTGGACCATAACACATATTTAATCAGGATTTCCGGATCACTTCTTTGTCTGATTGCGCGCTATACTTGTTGGTTGTACAATAGATTGCTACAAAAGTTATATTTTTTACAGCACATATTGCATAAAAACTGAGATAATGTCACAGAAGAATAGACAGCAAAAGTTTTGCTATCTTTTTTACTGATACATAGAACAACATATTATTGGAAAGGATTTCGTGTAGCAGTATTTTGAACAAATTTATGTGCAGTCATTATGTACAGTCACTAAGAAGATATTTGTGAAAATTGGACTTACAAGAAATCTAGGAACCTACTACATATAGATAGATAGATAGATAGATAGATAGATAGATAATATTAGTGAAAAATATACACACATATGCAAAATATATAAATACCCATACATGTATATTTTTAGAAAAAAAAAAATTCCAAGAGGAAGAATCCAGGTAGAACTCATTGTCTAGGACAGAGTAAGGCTATAATAAAATTAATAATAATATTAGTGTTTAAGCCTTTTTATTATATATATATATATATATATATATATATATATATATATATATTCATACATGTTTATTATTCATTAAATAATATATACAAGTGTTGCCTATTTATTTTATGTAAATTCTTTTCATAACGTCTGATAAGCTTAATAACATTATGATTAAACGAAGAAAGAATATCACAATATTGATCCATATTTTTTAAACCAATCTAAGCTTTCAGCTTACATAAGCCATTATCAACGATGTCAATGACTGTACAATATATTAATCAATATACGGACAAGACAGTGATGATAGTCTGTTATTGTTTACATTGATGGTTTCCAAGCAACGATAAACACGTGCATATAAGACGCTAGAAGCGAAAATCGCAAAGCAGCTCATGACGTCACACATGACCACGTGAGAGTGAATTCGAGAAGTATTAAGTATGGGAAGCCGTTGATATAAACCAATGGTTTCTGTTACCAATTATAGACATTTAAGTATATTTGTAGAGATCCATAGTTGATTTTGTTTAGGTTAGATTTCAACTGTTTTATGTATATAGTTTCAAGAATTTTTAGTTTTTGTTTATTGTTTTCATGTTTCAGTATAATTTTGTTTTCAACAAGGATTTTACGGAATTGTGTATGCGGCCAGGAATGTTGTTTTAAATGCTTAAAAATGTTAAAGTTTTCATTCAAATGTAGTGTCAAGCGTCGTGAAAGCGAGTTTTTGGTGTGACCAACATAAATATTATTTAATTCGTTGGAGATACAATCTCCCAAAGGGCACTTGAATTTATAAACTATATATATATATATGAGTATATATGTGTATGCATATATATATTTTTGAATTATATGTAATATGGATGTATAATTAACGAAATGTACATAAAACACGTTCGTACATAAAATGTACATAATACACGCTCGTACAAAAAAACTTGGCTGTGTCACAAAAAATAGAAGACAAACACACACACACACACACACACACACACACACATATATATATATATATATATATATATATAATTTTATATGCGCAGTACTTATTGGAAAGTGCTCAATATCGGTGATAGAGCTAACATATTCAATTGCATGAATAATAGTTTTATGACCCTGGGTTTCATACTTTTTGCGGTCATATGATCCAAAAACTATCATATCCATACAACTGAATATATATATATATATATATATATATATATGTGTGTGTGTGTGTGTGTGTGTGTGTATTCAAAACGCTACCCGTTCAAAGACGTCAGAATAAACTACAATTCACTGGACACATTGCAAATTACAAAAGAATTATAGTGCAGTTCCAAACGCATACACATGCGCGTTCCCACATACACTCACACACAGACACAGACACATACACATTGAAATATATATTTTACGCGTTTCAACATGCGTATATATTTCAATAATTGAATATTTGAGTTGTAAATGCACTCGAGAAACATGTTATACGTATCTACATACGTATACAGACATTACGGTGAAGGAGACGTCTCAAAATTTGTACATACATACATACATACACACAAACACACGCGCGCGCATACACACACACATACATACACACAGATATATATATATATATATATATATATATATATATATATATTTTCACGTATTTCTATATATGAATTGACTTTTTCTTTCGTCCGTCTTGCCAAATCTATAATTGGTAATCGAAAATGTTATTTATCTCATTTTTTAAAAACCTCACACCGATTATTTTTTTTATGCCTAATCATTTTTTTTTATTTTAATTTCCAGAAAATATTTCTGATATTCTTGCTCTATTTCGTAGACATTGATTTTTAACTCTGCCTCCAATATCAGTTTTCTCATTTTTGGTTACTTTGTTTTTTAAAAACAATTTTCGTACTAGGCTTCTTTTTTTTTTTTTTTTTTTTTTTGAATGTTTGTTAGAGCATTTAATTTTCATTTACATGTATATTTGGGTTTTGTTATTTCTGGCTTTCGTAATCTCTCTTGTCTCACTCTCTCTCACACACTCTCTCCCTCACTCTCTTTTCTTTTCTTTTTTATCTCAATTTCACTTTTTAATCTTTGCTGCTTCTATCTTTCTCTACCCACGTCTCTACTGCCAACATCCCAACCGTCACAGACTTCTCCATACACCGCGATTTATCTACGCCATTTCCTACTTCCTCGTTTATACCTTCCTGGATTTTCTTTAACGTGCGGAACTTTTGGTTACAAAGATTGAAGGCAAAAAAATCCTGCCGCTACTGATTTTTAGAATATTTTTTGAAATTATTTTCCATTTAATTCCAATTTCCCGTGGCAAGTCTGTTTTCATTACAAGAGAAATCTTTGAGAAAAATCCTCTACAGATTATTTTCGGAAAGCGAATCACCTCGCCTGTTTCCGTCAAAGATCACATTTGCCAAGAAACAAGATCAGAAAAATACTTTTAAAAAATATGCATATATATATATATATATATATATATATATATATATATATATATATATATATATGTACTTAATTTATTATCTATTTTTTAAAGCCAGATTTTAATCACAACGCGAAACTAATAATGCCTGTGTAGAACCACGCGACTTACCCAGTATCCAGAACGACACGTTAGAATGATTACAAGACAGGTCAAAGCACCAATCAGAGATGACGATTCTAAAAATGCTTAGACTCAGTTTTTTATTACAATTTTGGGATAAAAACATTTGCTGTGAAATATAATAAAGATGACTTATTTCTGACCAGGATGACAGTTGTGAATCAAACTGGTAAAACGAGGGCATAGTGTAAGAGTTAGAAGCCTTAGACAAGAGAGGTATTCATATACGTATATATATATATATATATATATATATATATATATATATGTGTGTGTGTGTGTGTGTGTGTGTGTGTGGCGGCGGGGGGTTCATAATGGATAGAGATTCCAAATGAGAAATCGGAAAGACCTTTGAATTCCACTTATATTCGATTACACGCAAATATGGTAAAGGTATGAATCCATCTCTTCAAGCCAACCACGCACACCCCCGCCCGACTCCTCTCGGCTAAATAGCATAGCTGACCGGTCTCTCGAGCCACGGTTGTCATTCAGTCTATAAGAAGGTCAACTCTAAATATAAAACCGTAATCATAGATTTAACTTGCCAGTAGGGGTCATACTCATCTCACGTGTCTGACACCCTTCATGTATGGATGGATGTAATAATTGCATCCCAAATTTCCAGGAACCACTTCTAGAAAGGCAGCTAACCTTTAGGAACCTATTTTGCTTATTTTCTTTTTAATCTGAGAATGGAAACAAATCACTTGGTAGTATCAAAAAAAATTCAAACATTTTGATAATAGAAAACAATTATTTATTAAGATATTTCCAGATTGAAATTCTGTTCTCGTCATCTTTTTGACTATAATGTCATCAGCTGTGTTATGGTTTCCTAGCCACATTTGAGCTGAATCGCTGCAGTCCCAAAGATCCAATGGAAGATCTAACAAATTCATTACGAGAAGATTTGCCACATTTTAACTTCAAGATGACTGCTTTTGTCAGAATACATTATGTTCATCGTAGAAAACCTTCTTTCGGCCTCTGTAGAACTTGCAGTAATGGTATTAATTATATTTTTTAGTTATTATATATCGGCTATTAATCTATAAGATTATTTTCGGATAATCCAACAACCGGTTCGATAAGCTTTTATAATTTATGCACGAATCGGTAGGATACCACCACTGGATGTATATATTGGTAAGAGCTGACTTTACATCTGATAGAGTGGACGTATTTTACTAGGGGGGGATGCAAAGCCTTTGAGGATGAAGGTCTTATGCCTGCTGAGATCAAGGTCTACAAAGAGACACTCTGATTTGTCAACTAATAAGCAGCCTTGGAAATGTGGTGTAGTGTGGAGTGGTGTGGTACTCTCTGTGTGTGTGTGTATGTGTGTGTAAGTGCATTTTGTTGTTAATTAAAAGTTATGTAAACAATCTGAAAGGTTATCATTAGAACCAGAAGCAAGAAAAGTATACAGACGTACCTCATCGTCCTACCCACCCCAATAATTGTATTCTTTGCAACAATGTTTGCAGATAATCATCCGGACTGAAATAGCTGAGGAGAGCTGTAAGGCATGCAGATCCATATCAAGCCAATCAAAGATACAGAGAGTTGATCTGTTATATATGCATGATACCTATGAAATCGAATGTTGATTCGGGTTCAAAATGATGAATCCAGGTTTCACTCCTAGGGTCAGTCTGGAAGCGAGTCAGAAGTCTTTTGGAAATTTCAACCCTTTTCAGCTTCTACTCTGGTGTCAGCATCTTTGGGAGCCATCTTACAGACAGCTTGCTCATCCTCAAGATCTCAGTTAAAAGATTATGAACCAAACGATAACTAAAGCCTATGGACTTAGCTATCTGCTGGACAGAAAGACAGATGTCATCCAAAACCATACGGTAAATGACATCAACTTTTTCATCAGTGGTTAAGGTTTTTTGGACAAGCTGACCGAGAGCCATCATCTCTGCTCTCTCTACTCCACTTCAGTTCTACAGCCCATTTCTTCCCAGTTGCTTACGAAGAGGGTGTCTTCAGCAAGTGTCTGTGCCATGATGTCATGGATTTTGTTGGGTGTCAGACATTTATTTTGCAGATATTTTATGACTGTTCAAGCCTCTGTTTTGTCCATTTTTAGATTTGTTGCACACCTCTCAATTCTTTATGGGTCTCACTGCACAGAAATTTAAACTGACATCAGAATTAGATTTTCTAATTTTCTTTATAAGAAGTAGCAGTGTGTTGCCACAAGAAAAATGATCAGTATGGCTTTTCTTCCCAACTGAGGCTTATAACTTTTTGAGTGACATTCGTAGATATATAGATAAAAAATATGTATAATATGAGCCAGCTAGATAGATAGATAGATAGATAGATAGATAGATATGTACAGATCGTGATAGATAGATAGATAGATAGATAGATAGATAGATAGATAGATAGATAGATATGAATAGACTACGATAGATATGAATAGACTGCGATAGATAATTAACAGACCGCGAGATAGATAGATAGATAGATAGATAGATAGATAAATATGAATAGACTGCGATAGATAATTAACAGACCGCGAGATAGATAGATAGATAGATAGATAGATAGATAGATAGATAGATAGATAGATAGATAATGAAAAGAATGAGATAGATAGAGAGAGAGAGATAATGAACAGAACGAGGTAGATAGATAGATAATGAAAAGAATGAGATAGATAGATAGATAGATAGATAGATAGATATGAATAGACTGCGATAGATAATTAACACACCGCGAGATAGATAGATAGATAGATAGATAGATAGATAGATAGATAGATAGATAGATCAAACTAAAATCAATATTCAAGATGAGTCGAAATCTTGTATGCTTGCCTTCCTGTTTAATACTGACCGGTGAATTATTGTTTCATTGTTCAGTCGTTTCGGTTAAATATGTCTTTTATGCAATCAAATATAAAGCCTTTATTTTTCCCCCGAGGCTTTAAAGAATGTTCTTTCATGTAAATTCAGTCGTACACATTCGGTAAAATTATATTGATCAGATACGATGACTGATTAACAAAAAAACTATTCTATTCAAATACTAGCTTCCCTACTAACACCAGTGATTAACTGTTATTTATGGCAATAGTTTTCCTTTTTAGAAAAGCAAGTTCACGTGTATTTAAAATCAGTTTTCGTCGGTCCCAGGATGTTCGGAAAGTAATTATGCCTCACGAGAAATGGATATAAAAACAAATTTAAGTTGTGTGTTCGTGAAATATTATCAAAATTGTAATCACTTTCATTTGCGAAGGTTGCCAACTTTTCAATCCCATATTAAAAGAAATCTGAGTTCTCATTCAAAAGAATGTTTAGAAAAACTGATTTCAAATTCATTGTTTTTAACCGTTCTGCCATTTATGAAATGTTCTCGTGAATCGCTTAAATAAAATCAAGCTGATTAATTTGATGGAATGGAGAAAAATCTCCTACCATAACGACCTTATTTTTTTCTTGGGTTTTTACAAAATCAAGGCACTTTCGACGTAATTCTTTCCAGTTACATTCTGAAATGCCCTATAAACAGCAACACACTGCCAGATGAGATGTTCAGCTAGAAGTAGTTTCCTAAAATTCAATGTTGGTTCTGCCTTGGCTGATTCCTAATTCATAATTACGCATGGATAAATTACGTTAAATGCGTAATTATTTTCCAAACACTTTAATATAATTTTGCCTGTCATTTTGTAATTTGAAAAGAAAATCTGATAATCTTCAGTCATTTGAGTTAAACTGATTAAATTAAATGGATAACTTTTTGATTTTATTATCTTGATCGATTGTATTGGTCATTTCCAATTTTCTTCTTTACAAGCAAAATTCATGTTTTAAAAGGCGCCTTTTTAAGCTACGATATCACTTACTTGGCAATTCGTATTAACCAGCCTAATTCATTATTGCATCCTTTGCAACTGGCCAATTGTAAAATGAAAGAATTCGACATGTACGTGGGTTTATATATATATATATATATATATATATATATATATATATATGAAGAAAAAATATACGGAAAAAACACACAAAAATACTAATATGCAATTATGCTGTTTTAATGTTAATATAATGTCAACGTCGGACGTTTCGGTCTAATAGACCATCTTCAGAACATATTCATAAAACATAATTAACATTAGACTATATTCAATTGAACATGAAAAGACGATGGACATCCAAGTAGAGTTTGATGTAGTCAGGGAAAATGTGTGAAGATAATTTCAAAATATTAGATAAGCTCGATGGAACGATTTTCTCATATAAGCTTGAAGTCTTCCATATTATAAAGTAAATTCAGGTTTGTATTTCCAGTAGACAGTGTGTAAGCAAATATATGGATGTCCATCGTCTTTTCATGTTGAATTGAATATAGTCTTATGTTTTATGAATATGTCCTGAAGATGGTCTACTAGACCGAAACGTCCGACGTTGACATTATATTTACATTAAAACAGCATAATTGCATATTAGGATTTTGTTTGTTTTTTTCCGAATATTTTTCTTCATACTGTCGGTTCTATATCCATATATTTGCTTACACACACACACACACACACACACACACACACACATATATATATATATATATATATATATATATATATATATATATATATATATGGGGAAAATGTATGACAAGGTGGGAAAAGTTTTCTTGTGACGCATTTCGTCCTTTAGGACTGCATCGGAATAAATGTGTTATGTTGATGCGACTACACATGCGCAGGAACGAGGCATGCTGGGAAGTTAATTTTTTTTAATGCAGCCGATTTCATTTAGATTTTTTTTTTCTTTCCGTCACTTTTGTTAGTAGATAAGAGAAGTTATCTACTAACAAAAGTGACGGAAAAAAAAAAAAAAGATCTAAATGAAATCGGTTGCATTAAAAAAAATTAACTTCCCAGTGCCGTGTGTCCTTTTGTCTAATAATCCAAATTTTATAAGAGCCCTGACACAAATTTACTGTAGACGATCTTGCGATCAAGGCACTCTTAAATGTATATACAGAAAAAGATATCTTAGAAAAGAAAGGAAATATATATTTATGCACTTATTTGTAGCGTAGGTGGGGATGGTATTCTTTGTGTTTGATGCCGCCACGTTGTTCGGTTTTATAAAACGTCGGTCCACCCAGGAAAAGAAGTCTTCTCGCCGGAAGGGAAAGGGAGATAAGTCATGTTACTAACCGCATCTTGTGGATAAAGAGAACAAAAAAGGTGAAAATGAATTTGATTCCTGTGGGCTTCATAGAAAGCCACCTAGCTGAAGTTAAGAGAAGTTTTCTAACAGGCAAGCTGGGATAACACTACAGCTGATATGTTTTGGATATTTGATAACGGAAGAGTCTTTGTAAAATCTTCCAAGCGATCGCTTCCA
This sequence comes from Acanthosepion pharaonis, assembly GCA_903632075.3. Lineage (NCBI taxonomy): Eukaryota > Metazoa > Mollusca > Cephalopoda > Sepiida > Sepiidae > Acanthosepion > Acanthosepion pharaonis. Next base: position 1,248,940 of record CAHIKZ030000491.1, read on the forward strand.
AATTTGGATTATTAGACAAAAGGACACACGGCACTCTAATATTAACAAGATTATTCTACATTTTTAATTCATTATTAATTCTAAAGTTAGAGAGATTTTCAGGATCATTGCTTCAGAAAAACCTACAATAAGAAATTTAAAATCTCTTGAATTTTGATTTTAAACGAAACATTTACTTAAGTGAGTTTCGACAAAAAATTAAATTGACGCCACGTCTCTCTCTCTCTCTCTCTCTCTCTCTCTCTATCTATCTATCTATCTATCTATCTATCTCTATCTCATTCTTTTCATTATCTATCTATCTAGCTAGCTAGCTGGCTCATGTTATACATATTTTTTATCTATATATCTACGAAAAGTTATAAGCCTCAGTTGGGAAGAAGAGACATATTACTTATTAAACTTCCTTTTTGGCTTTAAAGTTTTGAAATTGACATATAATTTTTTTGATTTTATGGCAATTTTTTGCCTCAGGTTCCAACTTGGAAAAAAGAAGAAGAAGCATAAAGAGGAAAAATGTGCTAACAAGATTACAAAATGGACTGGAAGACCCTTCACAGGAATTCGGACATATTGATGGAGCTGGACAGTTACTCAACTGCGCAGTGACCCTACGACCACACATGGATCTGATGATGAGGAGGATGAAGATGATGCTAATAAGCGATGTTTTGATCAAAGGATTAACTTCATTCGACTCAAGCCTATATCACTATCTCTTTCATTACCATAAATGAAATGACGTCATAAAAAAAAGAGAATGCTGGCGAATTTTCGACGTTGTTTTCATTCTTAATTGGCAGAAATAATCTATTTTAATTAAGACTCTCAGCTTTCAAAAGCCCGAAATTTCGCGTTAATATGCAGATTGAATTTTAATCTGAAACTTTTCTTCTAATGAAATGATAATCACAAATATCTAAGTAATTTTATCATGCATACATACATCCCTGGCAACATTTATGGGAGCAAAATAATCAAAAAGCAAAAGTAAGCATCTTGCTCGATATATATATATATATATATATATATATATATATATGTGTGTGTGTGTGTGTGTGTGTGTGTGTGTGTGTGTGTGTTTAAATCATGGAAAAGCAAGGATTTTAAGTTCAGAATCCGATGTAGGTTGTTCTTGAAACAACTGAACAATCAACGCACAAGAAAAGTTGTCGACTCTACCAAAGAGGGAATGATCTTGAATTATGAATCTTACATATTATTCCACATCCTCACGTCCAATTTCACTTAGCATACCTTTTCACAAGTTCCTTAAATCTATCTCCCAAAATTCTGATGTTTGGTCATTGAAATTCTGCTCTTCTCTTATTCAAAACATTCGAAGAGTTCTTCCATCTGACTCATTCGAAGAGTTCTTCCATCTGACTTATTCGAAGAGGTCTTCCATTACAAATTAATTTGAAGGTTTAGAAACGAGACATTATCAAATGGAAAAGTATTGATTGAGTAGGAGGGAAATTCAAATCGTAAATTCTTCAAAGCATTCTTTGTTTTGTTAGCCCTGTGGTTCATTTTTCTACAAAAAGATTTAGCACTAATTCTTTAAAGCTACAATAAAAAAAATAATGCCGACATTTTGGAAAGTAAATCGGGTTGAATCCTGTTTTAATTCTGCCTCGTGTGTTGTTGGTGAAACGCCATGAATTGACAATGGTATTAAGGCTTTAAATCCAAAAATATACTCATCATGTAAGTAAGGAAGGTGTGGTTGGTGCCATACGATTGCTTTTAATAATTTATTTTTAATTTATCAGTGGGAAACTGGAGGATTTTGTCGGGTTAACCCCTTTCTAATTTTCGAAACCGCTACTAGAGGACGCTCTCCGGACTATAAATATTCTGCGATATTTTTCTCACGCCCTTCTTACCCTATTCGCCAACATGTAACCGCTCGCGGAGAACGCGCTTCCTTTTGGGAAGCGCATGAACAATACACACACGTACCTACATGATTTTTTTTTTTTTTTTTTTTTGTGGGGTGGGAGTATTTTCAAGAGACAGTGCGTTATTCCCAATTTCAAATACCGACGTTACTAACGCCCGAAACAAGTTGGGGACGACATCGGCCCGCAACAATTCCAAAGTATTTCCTCCAGAATGCCTAACTGATGCCTTGTGCTCCAATAGTTTATCATGACTTTGAATTATTTATTTACTCTTCATGCCTTACTTGAATTTGGATAATATCATAAACATTTGGATCATAGATAATTTAAATATCTAGGAAATTACAACCATATTTTATCGTATTTTGATTGTAACAATAAACACGTACATAGCACTGAACTTTGTCTTTTTGAGGATTTATAAACGTTGTCTAAAGTTTAATGTTCCTGAACATTGGCAGCCATTTCTAGTAGGACAAATGTAAACATAAAACGATTATTTATTGACCGTGAAAAAGATACTAGTGGAAAACTTTCAAAAAGCTTTTACAGAAAAACATAAACGTATAAATAAAATATCTTAGATCATTTCCATATGCAGCCACGACAACAAATTCCCACGACATTACCTAAAACTACTTGATAACTCGTTAGATCCGAAAAAAATATATACAAAACAAATAAATAAAATACGAAATAAAAAAATAAAAAAAAAACAAATTAATAATTAGAATAACTCAAGTTTAGTACTAAAAATGATCTAAAATATTAGCCTTCTGCCCCCCCCCACCAACATAAGATAAATAAATGAAATAACTGGCTAATCGAGTCTTCCCCTTTACCACTTCCCATAATGTCCTATTGGAGTATACAATAATTGACATAGATAGATAGATAGATAGATAGATAGATAGATAGATAGATAGATAGATAGATATGAACAGAATGAGATAGATAGATAGATAGATAGATAGATAGATAGATAGATAGATATAAACAGAATAGATAGATAGATAGATAGATAGATAGATATGAACAGAATGAGATAGATAGATGAAACAGTAGGAAATAAATATTCAGCCTGAGATAAATCTATATCATGTATGTTTGTGTCCACTTGAATAATGACCTGTGAATTATTTTTCATTGTCGTTTCTTCTGAAAAGTCATGTTCCAGCGCTTAGATTAAACTCACACAGATTAATAAAGCTTTGTCTGATGATCACTTAATGCGTGGAACTAGCAGTCATCATCCAATGTCCATTTTTGTATCTACACATTATATATATATATATATATATATATATATATATATATAGAGAGAGAGAGAGAGAGAGAGAGAGAGATAGAGAGATAGAGATATGGACACTGAAGACAACACTATATTAATCGATTTTTATTTCTTAATCCGACATATCTCTATCTATAAAAGGCAGGATGTGTGTGGTGTGTGTGTGTGTGTGTGTGTGTGTGTGTGTGTGTGTGTGTGTGTGTGTGTGTGTGTGTGTGTGTGTAACGAATGACCGGCCACAATTTTCAACAGATTTGCACCAAAATTTACATGCACATGCTCCAAGTTAGCGGGAAGGCCAAGACCAACTTTGCATTTCCCAACTCCCATCGATAGTGGAAATAATCGATTTTTTCATGCTTCTACGGCACTTTTCATGTAGTTTGCGGCCATTTTGTACTGGCCAGAGTGAGAGCCTATAGCTGGCTGCCACGAATAGGCAGGAAGATTCTATTGGCCAGAGTGAGAGCCAACAGCTGACTGACACAAATGTTAACTAGCATCCTAGCTTGCAAAAAAATCGATAGCTGCATTCGTCACAAGTGGGAAAAATTTAAATCTGCATGGCACTTTACTTCAATTGGCTCATTCGCTTGCTTAAACTCAACGTTGATTCTGATTCTGCAGAACTGGGTTGGGTGTGAAAAAGTATTTGTTGTTAACATTCTTTTTTCATTCGGCTTTTCCAGTTACGAGTCCTTTTTTTAAAGCTGATCGTTTTGTGTTCATTTTGTTTAGTTCTTTTTTCGTAACAGATTTAATGTTTAGTATAAAGCTTAGAAAAAAATTTGCAGTGTGAGATAGGCAAGAAGTAAGGCATATAGCAACATCAGGACGGTAAAGGGCACTCCTTTAAATGCAAGGAAGGGCAAAAATATTTTAAGTCAAGTGATAGCGATTGCTGTATGAGTCGTACGATTTTTGAATCAAGCACGGGCAACGTCGGGCCATGCTGCTAGTATTTATTATTTTAAATGTTAATATGGATACCCATATTGGAGTAGACGTGTCGTTTATTTTAAACGATATTTTATTTTATCTATTTACCTAAATATTCTAGAAATGTTTTTAAAGAAAAATGCGCTCTCCGGCAAGATTCGAACTTGCGTTTCTCCTTTTGCAGGATTAAAATATAGAACATTTCTTGATCATGAAAATCTTCATGACGAGTGGAATCATATTTCTTTAATAAGATTTCTCGAGTATTCATGTCGATAGATGAAAAAAAAATACCATTTAAAATAAATTGTGTGACTATTCAAATATGGGTATCCACTAAAATAACGTCTATACCAACACACACACACACACACACACACACACACACATATATATATATATATGTATGTAAGCAAATATGTGGATATAGATCCGACAGTATGAAGAACAATATACTGAAAAAAAAAAAAAATCCTAATATGCGATTATGCTGTTTTAATGTTTAATGTCAAAGTCGGACGTTTCGGTCTAATAGACCATCCTCAGGACATATTCATAAAACATAATTAACATAGACCATATACAATTCAACATGAAAAAGACGATGGACATAAAAGCAATACCAATCCAAACAGATAACTGAAAGCTTGTATAAGATCAGCGTTCCGTTTAAATATGATCACGTCGTCGTCACGTGGGCGATGTCCTGATGGCACGTTAGCACACACGATAGCACAAAACTTTACGTTTGTTTTAAAGGAGGTGAAGAAATCTGGAATATAAAGAAGAAAACTAAAAAAAAACAAAAAAAAAACTACATGCATCGTTTATTTTGTTGTGTAAGCAATTAGTAGTTTTAATTTGGAATCACCTAATTTACCAAATTGTATAAAAGACTTCAATGATTTTTATCCATAAACTTCATGTATTGTTTATTTCTTTTTTTCTTTATATGTAGATTCGTATCAGGAAAAAAATTCCTTTCATGAAAATACATTTTTTTATAGATACAAATATTTAAGTAAATGCTCTGTTTATAATAAAGAGTATTAAACTACATTTACCGGCCTGAATGTCCGAGAAATTTTCACAGAAAATATTCGTCCTCCGAAAGGATTCGAACCTGTATCCAATACAGAACCGTCATTTAGCTAGACGTGCCTTTAACCGATTTGGAGAGATTCATAGAAGATTGAAGTTAAAATACAGTAAATTCGCACCTCTGTGACCAAATTTTTTTAAAGACTTTTCTAGAGCGTGACACGAAACAGAAAGCTCATCGATTTTTTTTTTAAATAAAACATTGAAGGATATAAATAAAATTAATGAATCGTGATACATTATACTACTGTTATGGTCCGGTTCCTTGTACCACGGTGATAGTCCAAGGTAGAACCAATAAAGAAGAACTCGAACACAGGTATGGAATAACACAGATATATTACAAACAGGAATATATAGAGAGAAGTAGAAAGTGTTAGTACGAACAATCAGGTTTAGTAGAGAGAACAATGTAGTCTCGACCAGTATTACTATTCCAATGTCTTGCAGTAATTGTCTGAACGCGACTCTGTTTCAGACTGCCTCTGACTCGACTCTTGACTCGACTTGAACTACTGACTCGATATTCAGTCAACTGGGACATCATGTGACACAAGGTCGGTTATTTATTGTCGGTTCTCCGAGCCCGTGGGCTCGGCCCAAAAATATGCCCATTGAACCCGTATAAACGGGCTCAGGGACGGTTTACCTCCCCGAACGAGAATCCGCCCCTCGGCGTAGCCTCATTCGGGTTCCTCCCCGCCCGAAGGCAGAGAGTTCAACCGAACAGTCGGTTCAGAAGTGAACGACTGACTCGACTTAAACTAATCTTGAGACGCAGTATTTATTAAGTATGGAATAGTCCATTATTATGGGTAAGATC